>PVIW01014873.1:0-21780 GCA_004026585.1 Noctilio leporinus | reverse complement strand
AAAGAAAGAAAGAAAGAAAGAAAGAAAGAAAGAAGGAAAGAAGGAAGGAAGGAAGGAAGGAAGGAAGGAAGGAAGGAAGGAAGGAAGGAAGGAAAAAGAAAGAAAAAAGTGGGAGAAAGTCATAAGACAAAGAGAAATTGATATTAATAAAGAAAGATTTTAGGTGTCTGTTCCCCCTTTATGATTTCTGATTGGTCCAGGTGGAGCCAGAACCTGTTGGCTTTACCAGGAAGTAAAGGAAAAGAAAAAATTAAAAAAAAAAAAAAAGGAAGGAAGAAAAGAATAAAGGGTTTAGTTGGCTGGGGAAGGGAGGAATACTTTGATTGAGGACTGGGAATGTGTCCACAGAGTGAGTAGACTTTAATTCGAGAGTAGGGGGAGGGCCTTGGGTATTTAGATGGATTGAGGTATGGTGGGGATTAAGAATATGTGAGAAGTAACTTTTGCAAAGGATATGTTGGGGATTAATAGTTCATGTTGCTCTCTGTATAACTCAGGTGCTTGAGATTAGCAGCAATCCCTTTCCTGAGGCTGCCTCTTTTTCTTGGTCAGGACTTTACAGTCTATAGTCTATATTCTAGCTGGTCATGGCGTGTGGCAAGGCCTCTGATTGTCACATTCAGGGCTGATTCTGAGTGTCCACCCCCAGGTAGGCTGGGCCTTCTGCAGCCTGGCTGGGTGTTAGGGCTGCAGGTATTCTGGAGACCACTGGGAGGCCCCTCCCACTCCTGGTGAAGGTTCCTGCCCAGGAGGAGCACCCAGCACCCCTGCAGGGCAGCCTGCAATTTTCCTGGTCCCTGTGATGGCTGGCCCCACCCCCGCAGTTTAGGGAGGAGGCTGCCCCTGTCTGTCAACACTGTCCGGGGTCTGCCTACAACTGTCCCGCCCTTCCGGGGCAGGCTCCACTCCCCCAAGCCAACCAGCTCTCAGCAGAGTCCTTTATGTGGCCTCTGTGATGAGCTCCTCCCAGGCATGGGTGGTGCGGCTTTTGTCTCTGGCAATGGTGGGTCAGTTGCCCCCACTACTAGTTCCTGGCTCACCGGCTCACCATTTGGAGTTTCCACGGAGCCTGGGGGCCTGTGTGGTTTCGCAGGGCTGGGCCTCCCCACTCGCAGGGCCTTCTAGCTGCTGTTTCCCTGGTGGCCTAGCAACACTGTTTTCGGCCCTCTTGCCACCCAGGCCAGTGCACTTCCCTGCTCCTCTGCTCTGGCTTCCGTCAGGACTCTTCTCCTCTTCCCCTAGCCCCACAAGGGGCTTCCTCTCCCTGTTGCTGGAGTGAGTCTCTCACATGGTCTCTCCCCTGCAAGAGTTCAATTCCGCGTTCCATATGGTGTTTGCCCTTGCTGCCCGCACTTCACTGTGGAGACTTCCAGTTGCCAGGGAGCCCGGAGCTGGCCTCAGTCAAACTCGTCCCTCTGGGCAGAGCCGCCCCTGCCTAGAGCCAACCTCGGCCCATGGGCTGATAGGTCGGGAATGCCTCACCTACTGTCCTGCTGGCCTCCTCTGCCTCTGGGCTGTGCTCCCCTGTGTCCAGATGCTGCCCTCTCCAATTCCTAGGGTCCTGAAGATGTCTCACGTTCCCTGTCTTGTCCTCTAGCTGATTTGGTACTCGAGAACACCATCAGCACTGCTCTCTACTCTGTCGCCATCTTTCAAGCAGGCAGTAAATTTTTATCTCCTATGCAGAAATATGTTTACTGATAGTTCACCAAGCGCAAAGTAAATGAAAGAACAAGTAAATAAGTGGGACTATAGCAAACTGAAAATTTTCTGTTCAGCTAAAAAAAAAAAAAAAAAAAAAGCAAAATTAAAAGGGAACCAATGGCATGAAAAAACATATTTGCCAATGATATCTCAGACATAGATTTGATATCCGAAACATATAAAGAACTTATGCAACTCAACACCAGGGAGACAGTCAAATCTCTGAGGAGGAAATACAAAGGACCCAAAGGTATATGAAAAAATGCTCAACGTCACTAGCCATCAGAGAGGTGCAAATTAAAACCACAATAAAATACCACCTCACACCTGTCAGAATGGCAAACAACAAATCAACAAACAAGTTTTGGTGAGTATTTGGGGCAAAGGGAACCCTGGTGCACTGTTAGGAATGCAGACTGGTACGGCCACTATGGAAAACAATATGAAGTTTCCTTAAAAACTAAAAATGGAAATGCTTTTTGACCCAGAAATTCCACTACTATGATTATACCTCAAGGAACCCTAAAACAGCATTTCAGAAGATCCCTTGTACCCCTATGTTCACAGCAGCACTATTTACAATATGTAAGTGCTGGAAACAGCCTAAGTGCCCATCAGTGGATGATTGGCTCAAAAAACTTTGGTACATTTACACAGTGGAATACTACACAACAAAAGGAAAAAGAAACTCCTACCCTTTTCAACAACAATGGATGGAACTATAAAGTACTATGCTTAGTGAAAGAAGCTTGTCAGTGAAGACAAATACCATATAATCTCACCCATTACAGGATACTAATGAATAAAACAAACAAGCCAAACAGAACCAGATACATAAATACAATGAATAAACCTTCGGTGGGCAGAGAGGGGAGAGAGGGGGCATGAGGAAGGAGGAGGCAAAGAAGAGCAGTTTAGTCAAGGAACTAGCATGGAAGAACCATGGACATGGACAACAAGTGGGATTGACTTTGGGGGAGAGTGGGTGGGTGGTGAAGGGGAGAGAGGGGAGGGGAAATGGGATGGATGCAATACAATGACAATAAAATAAAATTAAATAAAGAAGGAAAAAGAAATGGGACTGTCCTTTATATAAGGTCATTTTTACAGCAAGGCTGACATGGTAAATTGACAGTCCTGTGCAGCTAAGGACAGGATGTGGCCTGAGAAATGTGTCTAGAAATTTTTTTCCTGTGTAAGCATCTTGTTTTTGTTTTCTGCTTTTCTTCTTTCCTTCCTTATATTCCAAATCATTGATTTTATTCTTGGCATCATCCATTCCATTATTGTTTACTGTAAATTGTTTTTTCAAATTTCCAATAGTATATCCTTTGTTTCTGACTGGGTCTTTTTTATGCAGTTGAAGTCCTTACTAGATTACCTTAGCATCCTTATAACCAGTGTTTTGAACTGTACATCTGACAGATTGCTTATCTGCATTTTGTTAAGGTGTTTTTCTTCAGTTTTGGTCTGTTTTTTCATTGAGTGATGTTATTTTTTGTTTATTTATTTGTTTCCTCATTTTGACAGCCTCCCTGTGTTTGTTTCTAAGTAGTAGGTAGAGATGCAGTGACTCCCTGTCTTGCTAACATGGCCAAATGTAGAAGGTGTCCTACAAGGTCCAGTACCAAAGCCTCCCCTATCACCCCACCTATGTACTCAAGGTGCTCTATTTGTGTAAGCTGAGGAAAATATCCACATGGAGTTGAGCTTGATTGCTCTTGAAAAGTCACTGGGAGACACTCCCCAGGCCTGTCAGCTATAAGGATTGGCTGTGACTCCTGAATACCCACCTCCTGTCTCTGTGTAGGATGAGCTATATATCGACAGGGTAGTGATGCTTAGACAGGTTTGTAGTTGTACACTGGGTGTGAATTCTCTGGAGTTTCCTGGCTGTTGCAGTCCAAGATCAGCCCCCTAAATGTGCTCTGCCAAGGGCCACCCTGCATGGGCTATAAAGCAATCTCCTATTTGTGATGGGCTTGGAGATTCTAGCTAAAGCCAAGCTGTGAACCTGTATTGGCTGCTGGTGTTTCTGCATGATGGTTATTAAATAGTTTAGTTATAATTTTCATGTAGTTGTGTGAAGAGATGAGCTGTGTTTACTGATGTCTCTATTTTGGAGACTGTTGTTGAAGTTGGTTTCTGCCATTGGCACAAGGGGATTTAACAACTCTTTGAATAACTCCTGATTGTGTTCCTTCTTTGGCATGGGGGTGGCAACTTCTGTCCTCCCTGCATCTATTCTCTTTTCTCCTTCTTATCCAGCTGCACCCCACTGTTATTCTTACAGTATGAACATGAGTGTGGTGGTGTGGCTAAGCCAGAATCTTCTCATACCTCAGACTAGGCCTCAGTCTTAGGAGGGATGTGCTCTGATCCGAGCTGTGCACTTTCAGTTGTTCCTGTCCCTCCATGTCTCTGAATTTTTCCTGTAAATGTTCTAGATTTATATTAACTGACATTATACTAATTGCATGTTACAGACCCAACCAAAAAGCACTGGAATATGTAAGTCATTTTAGAAGGAACCTAAAGTCACATGATACAGCATGCTGCACCTGTGAAAGGCAGATACTCCATCTAAAGGGTTGATTCAAGATATTGTTCATTTGCAAATGGATACCTCCCAGTATTACTGTGTGAGAATCTCAAAATAAAGTCAATGTAAGCCCAGACACAAACTTTCTGTGCAAATACAAAAGGGTTTAATTGCAGGGGATGCTCAGTATACAAGGAAGGAAAGGGCAAAACAACTCAGTCACTGTACCACAGGGGCTATAGCCAGCCAGGGCTAATTTTCTAGGATCCCTCTTTCTGCATCAGAGTCTGCTTCTGCTTCTGTGGAGACCCCCATCCAGTATACCCCATGTTTCCTACTTCAGAGCTCATGACTGTGAGCTCTGAGAATCGGGACATGTGAGCTGTAGGTCAGTGAGATCCCCGCCTATCAGGTCACTGATGACTGCAGTGACTGAACAAGGGTCCTCTGTATCTATCACTCAAAATAAGCCAGGAATCTTTGCATCACAGCCTCTGCAGGTTTCATGTGATAAAAGCATAGAAATCCATAAGATCAAGTCCTCTCAAGTCTACTTATCAATCAAAGAGGACATACAAAGTTCCCATGGGCATGTGAAAGAATGCTCAACACCACTAGGCATCAGAAAGATACAAACTAAAACCACAATGAGATACTACCTCCCAGTTGTCATAATGGTCATTGTTAACCAATTAACAAACAAAATGCTGGTGAGGGTGTGGAGAAATGGAAACACTAGTGCAATGCTGGTGGGGATACAGACTAGTGCAGCTATTATGGAAAACAGTATGGAATTTCCTCAAAAAAACTAAAGATAGAACTGCATTTTTCCCAACAATTCTGCTTCTAGGTGTATATACCCCCCCAAAAGAAAAACACTGACACCAATTTAGAAGGACCTCTTCATCCCTATGTTCATAGCAGCACTATTCACAACAGCAAAGTACTGGAAACAGCCTAAGTGCCCAACAGTGGATGGAGTAAAAAACTGTGGTACATTAACATAATGGAATACTACATGGCAGAAAGAAAGAAGGAACTCCTACCTTCTCAAAGAGCATAGTTGGAACTGGAGAGTATTATGCTAAGTGAAATAAGCCAGTCAGTGAAAGACAAATACCATATGATCTCACCTAATACAGAAGACTAATGAATAAAGAAACAGGCAAGCAAAAAGAAGCCAGAAACATGAGAAACAAAAAAGGAGCCAAATGAAGCTGGTTAGAGGGGAGGGAGTGGAGTGAGGAAGAGAGGGGAGAAAGAAAAGGAGGGTTTAGAAGAGGAGCTAAGGATTCATGGACATGGACAAGAGGTTGGGGTTGACAGTGGGAGAGGGGAGAGGGGAAAGTGGATAAGGGTGAGCAATGAGGGGGTGAGAATAAAAAGATTGTAATACAACAATAATAAATCAATTAAAAAAATCATGTTTGCTTTTGTTCTGTCAAAGCAGGCCATTCATAAGATCAGGGTCATTGTGGGGACCCTGACCATGAGCTAGGAATAAGGCATAAAGGTGACCTGTATTTTATGACCATGAAAATCAAAACCAGGTGTGTGTGTGTGTGTGTGTGTGTGTGTGATATTTAGTGAGCAGTAGAAGTGCAGTGGAATTAGGCCATATGCAGTGATAAACACATGAGACCTGCAAGCAGAGGGACCTGAGGATATGAGTCCCCAAAGTCCATGAATGTTTCAGGGCTCAGAAGCATTGACTGAGTCAGTGAATTTTGCACCTTCAGTGATGGGGCTTCCAGATGGATTCACAGATCCCTGGATTTGGGGCTCCCTGAAGATTCAATGGAGATTAGATCAGTAAAGTTAATTCTCTGTTTCCTGAGATCTCTAAACACAGGGTGGTCCTGAGGGAGCATATTGAATAAGGGCTCAGCCTTTAATTCTCCACCAGCTATGGGAGAGTTCCATGCTTATTGAGCCCAGAGAGGAGTCTTTCCTGCTGGGCTTGGGCTGGGCACAAGGTGGGTGCATGGAACCTACAAACTCAGGGCTGCTGCATAGGAGAAGGTATGGGAGCTTGAAAGGAATTGCTCTAAGGGCCTTGGTCTTCTTTTTCATTAAAATGTTGAAATTTTTTGTTACTCATAAGGTGACTGTAAATATCCTATTCAACTAAAGCATTTGCCAAAGTCGGTAACAAAAGAGAAGCACAGTCAATGGAGTATTTGTAGGTCTTATTTATATCTGATTTGTAAAGATTAAACACAGGGATGGTTTTGCTATATTTGTTGGTGCAGCATTTTGCTGACACACACATATCCCAAATGAGATCTTCAAGCATTAAAGCCCAGAAGTCGTTTAGGTGCTCTCTGTGTCTCTCAAACATGGTTCATAATGAAGAGCATTTCCTCTGGGAGCTTGTTCCTCAGTGGGAGGAGAGACATCAGCACAGACCTCAGGTACTTTCCAGGGGACACACACCCTCACACATGGATTAAGACATGTACCTGCCAACTCCCTCTGAGCATGGTGCCTTCTGTCCTCTGCCTTCTCTCAGGTGGGGACAAGTCTTCAGTTATGAAACACTTTGCATCATGAATATGCAGATAAGAAGGGGTAGACTACGTTAAATGTGGGTCTGCCTGAGCACTGAGAATATCATCCATACCCTTCCCTACCGAGGTCCTAACAGCACAGCCCCTCACTATGGACTGGAGCTGGAAAGCCCTTTTCCTGGGGGTAATGGCTACAGGTAAGCAGCTCCCCAAGCCCTAGGTTGAGTGGGGACCAGGTAACTCAAGAGTGGTTATTGCCCATTACCACCTCCTCTCCACAGGTGTCCATGCCCAGGTGCAGCTGGTGCAGTCTGGGGCTGAGGTGAGGAAGCCTCAGTGAAGGTATCCTGCAAGGCTTCTGGATACACTTTCGCCATCTACAATATGCACTGGGGGCAACAGGCCCCAGGACAAGGGCTTGGACGGATTGGATGGGTTTACCCATACAAGGGTAACACAAAGTATGCACAGAAGTTTCAGGGCAGAGTCACTATGACTGCAGACAAGTCCACAAGTACAGTCTACATTAAACTGAGCAGCCTGAGAGCTGAGGACACTGCTGTGTATTTCTGCACAAAAGACACAGTGAGGGGCAAATCAGCCTGAGTCCAGACACAAACCTCCCTGTATGAGGAACTATGGCCACCAGGGGGCAGGCAAGGCCTCTGAACACAAGCACCATCCCAGAAGCTGCTGCAGTGGGAGACATGGGCTGGTTTCTTACAGTTTCGTCTTACAGTAAGTTTCCTCAGGAACTTCTCTGGGTTCTTGACTCTGCGCACCTCTGAAATCTCTGATTAGAAAAATATGTTGTAAAGAAGACAAAAGTGTATGGTCAAGAGATAGAGATTCTTTCAGAAACTTGTGTCCACTTCCAATGAATTTTCCAATCTTCTGTCCCGTGTCACAGATGCTAACCTAAGGCTCTGATGAATCCTACAGTTCATCCCAGACCCACACCGCTCAGTGTTCAAGCTGATCAGCACAGGACACGTGCATGCTGGAGGGCTGGCACCAGAAGCATAGGAAGCACAGGCAAGAGAGCAACCCCCAGTGGTGATGTTCTTTAGTGTGGCATCATGCTCGCAGCACCAAGAGGAGTTGACTCTACACACTGGCTGAGGGACCCAGGGCAGTTTGGTGTGGATGTGTAGGCAGAGGACAAACACACACAAGGGGACACAGAACATGTATCATACACAGGGTTGAAATTGCTGGCAGGAACAGGAAAGGCCCTTCAGCAAGTCAGATGTGCTTTGATGAAGCCAAGAAAGGACACTGGCCCAGGTCTTCTGTTTTGTCATTTTGGTGTGGGTGGCTAATTCTGCTTGCAGGGGCTTGTGTGGTTTCAGTTTCTGGGTGACAACCAAAAAGGAGACCCACCTTTCTTATTGAGGAGAAGAGGCAGGAATGAACCATAAGTTATTAGAAGTCAAGCAAAATAAAATAGATGCTGATGACCTATTCAGCTCATCAGTCACAAAAAAGCAAAAATTATAAGAACCTTGTCTATAGAGAAGAAGAACAGCCATAAGTAAACCAGTCATCATGATGATGAAAGGGATGATGCTGATGCTGATGCTGGACCGAAACAGGGCTCTGGGTCCCATGACATTATTGCAGTTCACACAGACACACCCTCCCCAGGGCTGCTCCAGTCAGTGGTGTCCTCCCTTCTCTGTCATCATTGAGAGGTTTCCTAAATGGAGCCCTAGATAATTATGCAGCTTGGTTGAGTCATGGTCAAACCAGATGAATAATGACCTCACAGGTGCTCAACTTATATTCCCCAGGACCTGTGACATTGTTACTAACTATATCAGGAACACTGTGAAAATGTGAATTTGGGTCACAATAATTTCCCTTTAAACACATTTTCAATTATATATTCCTTAATTTTTATTGATCTCTACTTACATATATTAAGCAACACACTCCTGCTTATAAATACTTAAGCTGTTTCTAAAATGAAGAGAATCTGTCCCTATCATGTTCTGTGCTTGCTTCTGGCTTCCCAAATTTTTAAAAAATCATTTAAACTTAAAATGTGAATGAAAAAACAAACATAAACTTGAAGAATATACTTCCAGATCACATATCTGATGGAAAAAAGTATTTATTTTACAATAAGAACATTATTTTTTGTGTATGAGAGCCCAGCAGCCTCTGACTATCCTCAGAAACAGGACACAGGGAGGTTGGAAGTGAGGGTTTCTTATCAGAGTAGAAATTCCCTTTCATGTGAACAAATCTGTGCTAGAAATTCTCCTCATTTCCTTACCTCTGAATCCTAACATCACTGACAACTCTACACAGAAAACATATCAGTTAAATCACTGCTACAATAATTTCAGCATATAAAGAATTTACTAACCTAAGAGAGCACTGGAGACACAGAAAGACTAGGGTGACCACCACAGAAATACACTGGCACCTACTTACCCTAGGCTCCAGTGGAGGGAGAGCAGAGAGGACTGGAGACTCCTGCAGAGAGTTTGCAGTGGTGGCTTGCAGGAGAGAAGTGGGGAAGTGGCTGTAGGAATCCCTGTGGTTGACTCATCACCCACACCTTGGGCGGACTGCACTGCACCAAATGGCCTCTGTAGAAGGGTCCTCATAGCCCCACCCACTGGAAGCAATCTTCCCTGCCCAGTGGTGCCTGAGCCTGGCACCTGGTCACAATTCTCTGATTCACATTTAATAACTCTCTCCCTCCCTGCCTTCTCTGAACATAGTTACAATAGTTGGCGCCTGGAGAGATATCTCCTGCCCAGAAGTGACTGGGCCTGGCGGCTGATTATAAACTCTCTGACTTATAGCTGGGCCAGTCAGCCTCACACAGTGGCAAGTGAACCTGGTGGCTGATGGTGGATTCATTGGTTCACAACTGAGTTGGTTTGTCCCACCCACTGGCCTCTGGGACTGGTGGTTGATCTCAAACTCAGTGGATTACAACTGAATCTTTCAGTCCAGCCCAGTGTCTCCCTAGCTTGACAGCTGATCACAGATTCATTTGATGACAATAGAATCTTTCAGTGGAGCCGAGCACCATCTGAGCCTGGTGGGTAATCACAGATTCATTGGATTACAATTGTATCCTGCTGTCTAGCCTGGTGGCTCCTGAGCCTGGTGGCCAATCACAAATTCATTGGATTATAGTTGGATCTTATTGCCTAGCCCAGTGGCACCTGAGCCTGGTAGTTGATCACAGATTCATTGATTTACATCTGAATCTGTCCCACCAGGCTGGACCTGAGCTGGTGGCTGATCCACTGGATTACAATAGAACTTCCCTGTCTAGCCCAGTAGGTCTGGAGTTTTTGGAAGCTGATTTATTGATTTACAACTGAATAAGTCTGTCACCCCAAGCAGCATCTGAGCCTGGTGGTGGATCACAGATTGATAGGATTACAAGTAAATAAATCCTTCCAGCCTATCAGTTCCTTAGCCTGCCAGCTGATCAGAGTCTGATTGGATCAAAACCAAACCTAAAAATGGTGAGAAAAATAAATAGCCCATCACCAAAAGGAAAGGAAGAATCCCCAGAAAGATCACTAAATGAATTAGGCAAGCAAACTATCAGATATGGAATTCAAAATAATGATGATACAGAAGCTCAATGAGCTCATCCAGCTCCAAGAAAACTACAAATAACTCCAGGGAAGCTGCCAGGAACTTACTGAGAAAGACACCAGCACTATAAAGGACATAAAACTATCAGTAAGAGCCAGCAGGAAATGAAGAACACAACTTCTGAATTGAAGAATACAGTAGAAGGAATCAACAGCAGGCTAGAGGAAGCAGAGGATAAGATCAGTGAGCTTGAGGACAACCTAGAAAAATAATCCAAGACAGTGAAACAGAATAAAAAAAGGCTGAACAAGAATGAAGAGGTTTTAAGAGAGCTGCAGGACAACATGAAACACAATAATATCTGTACCATAGGGATACCAGAAGGAGAAGAGAAACAAAGAATGGAAAACCTGTTCAGAAAAGGAATGAGAGAAAACTTCCCTAACATGATGAGTGAAAATGTTTAGGAAGTTTAGGAAGCACAGAGGGTCCAAAGAGGATTAATCCAAACAGACCCAATCCAAGACACATTATAATTAAAATGGCAAATTGCAAAGACAAAGAGAGAATCCTAAATCCATCAAGACAGAAATAGCAAATAACATATAAGGGGGCTCCAATAAGGTTATCAAATAATTATTCAACAGAAACAATACAAGCCAAGGGGAATGGCAAAAAAAAATATTCCAAGTAATGGGAACCAAAGGCCTGCAACCAAGAATACTCTACCCAGCAAGGCTCTCATTCAAAATGGAAGGAGAAATAAGGATTTTCCCAGACAAAAGAAGACTAAAAGAATACATCACTACCAAACCAGCATCACAAGAAATGCTAAAGAGTATGCTTTAAAGAAATGAAGAAACAGAGAGACAGAAAGGAACACAGGTACAAAGGGGGAAAATGGCCATAAATAAGTACCAATCAAGCAGTGCCACCATAAAGATCCTGGAGAAAAATATAGGCAGTAAACTTTTGGATATCCTACACAGAAATATGTTCACTGATACTTCACCAAGGGCAAAGGAAATGAAAAAAAAAAAATCAACAAATGGGACTATATCAAATTGAAAAGTTTCTGTTCAGCTAAAGAAATCAACAGCAAAATTCAAAGGGAACCAACTGTATGGGAAAACATAATTGCCAATGATACCTCAGATAAGGGTCTGATCTCCAAAATATATAAAGAACTAATGTGACTCAACACCAGGGAGACAGACAGCCCAATTGAAAAATGGGCAAAGGACCTGAACAGACAACTCACCGAGGAAAACGTACAAAGGGCCCAGAGGAATATGAAAGAATGCTCAACATCACTAGCCATCAGAGAGATGCAACTTAGAACCACAACAAGATACCACCTCACACCTGTCAGAATGGCAATCATCAACAAATCAACAAACAACAAGTGTTGGCGAGGATGTGGGGCAAAGGGAACCCTGGTGCACTGTTGGTGGGAATGCAGGCTGGTGCAGCCACTGTGGAAAACAGTATGGGGTTTCCTTAAAAAACTTAAAATGGAACTGCCTTTTGATCCAGCAATTCCACTACTTGGACTATACTCAAAGAATCATGAAACACCAATTCATAAGAACATGTGTACACCTATGTTCATAGAAGCACTATTTATAATAGCCAAGTGCTGGAAACAGCCTAAGTGCCCATCAGTGGATGATTGGATCAAAAAACTTTGGTACATTTACACAATGGAATTCTATGTAGCAGAAAGAAAGAAGGAACTTGTACCCTTTGCAACAACATGGATGGCACTGGAGAGTATTATGCTTAGTGAAATAAGCCAGTCAGTGAAGGACAAATATCATGTGATCTCACCCATTACAGGACAATAATGAACAAAACTAACAAGAAGCAAAACAGAACTAAATATATTATATGAATACAGTGAATAGGTCTTCAGGGGTCAGGGAGAAGGGGGTTGGGGGAGGGGGGAGAAAGAGTCAAGGAAGGGGAGCAGTTTAGATAAGAACCTAGTATAAAGGGACCATGGATATGGACAACAGATGGTATTGATTTTGGGGGCAATGGGTGGGTGGGGAGGGGGACAGAGGGGAGCAAATAGGGGATGGATGTAATACAGCAACAATAAAATTAGAAAAAAAGTATCAATCAATAGTAACCTTAAATGTAAATGGATTAAATAGGTGGGATCGACTTTGGGGGGAATGGGTGGGTAGGGAGGGGGACAGAGGGGAGCAAAAAGAGGAAGGATGTAATATAACAATAATAAAATTTTAAAAAATGTAAATGGATTAAATGCATGAATCAAAAGACAGATGAGTTGAATGGATAAGAAAATATGACCCACATATATGCTTTCTTCAAGAACCTCAGAACAAAATATCAACACAGATTGAAAGTGAAGGAATGGAAAAATATATCAAGCAAAAGGACATGGAAAAACAGGCTGGAGTAGCAATACTTATTTCAGAAAAAATAGATTTTATGATGAAAGCCATAAAAAGAGATAAAGAAGGACAGTTCATAATACTCAAGGGAAAAACCCATCAAGAAGAGATAACTCTGGTAAATATATATTGACTCAACGTAGGAGTTCCCAAATATATAAAGAAAATCTCAGAGAATATCAAGAAGGATATAGAAAGCAACACACTAATAGTAGGGGAATTTAATACCCCATTATCAATAATGGACAGATCTTCCAAAAACAAACAAACAAACAAACAAACAAAAATAAAACACCGAGGATATTGTGGCATTGAACAACACTCTAGAGAAAATGAGCCTTATATATAAAGAATATTTCATCCCAAAGAAGCAAAATACACATTCTTTTCAAATGCATGTGGTGTATTCTCAAAGATAGACCACATGGTAGCTCACAAGGTAAGCCTCCACAAATACAGGAAAATTGAAATCATATCAAGCATCTTCTCATTCACAAGAGACTGAAATTACCATCCAACCTCAATGGAAAAAAATTAAAACACTCTAACTCATGGGGACTGAATAACATGCTTTTAAGTAATGAATGAGTAAACAATGAGATCAAAGATGAAATCAAAAAGTTTTTCGAAAGAGATGACAATGAATACATAACAGCTGAAAACATATGGGACACAGAAAAGGCAGCCCTCAGAGGGAAATTCATAGCAATACAGGCCTACCTAAAAAGGATTTTAAAAAACATATACAAACAACCTAACCATAAAGCTGCAAGAACTAGAGGAGCAACAACAAAGCCCAGAGCAAATAGAAGGAAGGAAATAATCAAGATCAGAGCAGAATTAAATAACTTGGAGACTTGAACTGCAATTTGAAGAATCAATAAATCTAAGAGCTGGTTCTTTGAAAAAAATTAACAAAATTGACAAGCCTTTACCAGACTCGTTAAGAAAAAGAGAGAGAGGACCCAAATAAACAGAATCAGAAATGACAGAGGAGAAATCACAACTGATACTTCAGAAATACAAAGAATTGTAAGAATTACTACAAACAACTATATGACAAGAAATATGACAACCTGGGTGAAATGGACACATTTCTGGGAATGTATAATCTACCAAAACTGAATCCAGAAGAATCAGAAAGCCTGAATAGACTGATAATAATTAGTTTAATTGAAGCAGTAACCCAAAAGCTCAAAATGCAGCCCTGGCTGGTGGCACAGTGGATGAGTCAACAGCCCGTGAACCCAAAGTTCCCTGGTTTGATTCCCCAGTCAGGGCATATAACCAGGTTGCAAGCCAGGTCTCCAGCCAGATCCGTAGCTGGAGGAAGGTGACAGGCAACCATCCATCCATCTTTCTTTCTTTCTTTCTTTCTTTCTTTCTTTCTTTCTTTCTTTCTTTCTTTCTCTCTCTCTCTCTCTCTCTCTCTCTCTCTCTCTCTCTCTCTCTCTCTCCCTCTCTCTCCACCTCTCTCTGAAAATAATAAATACAATTAAAAAAGTCTCAAAATTCATGCATTCCAGACCAGTTGGCTCCACAGGGGAATTTTATGAAACATTTAGAGAAGAATTAACCTTTATACTTCTCAACCTATGCTAAAATATCCAAGAGGAAAGACTCCCAAACTCTTTCTATGAATCCAATATTCTAATGCCCAAACCAGGTAAAGACCAACTAAGAAAAGTTGCAGGCCAATTTTGCTGATGAATATAGATGCTAAAATTATCAACAAAATATTGACCAACCAGATACAGCAATACATTTAAAAGATCATACATCATGATCTAGTGGGATTCATCCCAGGAATGCAAGGATGGTACAATGTTCACAAATCAATGAATGTAATATACCACATAAAGACAATGAATGTCAGCCCTGGCTGTTGGCACAATGGATAAGGTGCCAGCCTGTGAACCCAAAGGTTGCTGGTTTGATTCCCCAATCAGGGCACATAAACAGGTTGGAAGACAGGTCTCCAGACAGCTCTGTAGCTGGAGGCAGATGAAAGGCAACCATATATTGATGTCTGTCTTCCTCTCTGCCTCTGTCCCTCCTCCTCTCTCTAAAAACACTAAATGAAATCTTAAAAAAATGTATGTCAAAAACTATATGATCATATCAATGGATGCTAGAAAAGCATTTGATGAAATGCAGCAACCATTTATGATGAAAAAATACCCTCAGCAAAATGAAAATAGAGGAAACATATCACAACATAATAAAGGACATATATGAGAAACCTGAAGCCAATATCATACTCAATGAGCAAAACTAACAGCTATTGCCCTAAGATCAGGAACAAAACAAGGTTTTCTTTCCAGTTTCTACACTTCTGATCAGCATTGTTTTGGAAGTTCTAGCCATACTAATCAGACAAGAAAAAGGAATCAAAGGTATCCAAATCAGAAAGGAGAAAGTAAAATAATCATTATTTGCAGATGACATGATAGTGCACATACAAAACCCAATAGATGCCATCACAAATCTACCTGACCTAATAAGAAAATGTAGTAAAAAAGCTGGATATAAAGTCAATATTCAAAGGCATTTTAATACTCCATTATCAACAATGGACAGAGCTTCCTAACTTAAAAACCAACCAAGGATATTGTGGCATTGAACAACATTCAAGATGAAATGGACTTAACTGATATATACAGAACCTTTCACCCCCAAAAAACAAAATACACATTCTTTTCAAATGCAAATGGAATATTCTCAAGAATAGACTATATGGTAGGACCCAAAATAAGCCTCCACAAATAAAGGAACATTGAAATCATACTAAGCATATTCTCAGATCACAGTGGCTTGAAACTAGAAACCAACCTTAAGGAAAAACAACAAAAACACTAACTCATGGAGACTGAACAACATGCTTTTAAGTAAGGAATGGGGAAACAATGAGATCAAAGATGAAATTAAAAAGTTTCTGAAAACAAATAGCAATGAATACATAATAGCCCAAAACCTATGGGACACAGCAAAGGCAGTCCTCAGAGGGAACTTCATAGCAATATAGGCCTACCAAAAAAGGAAGGAAGAAGCTTACACAAGCAACATAACCATAAGGCTTCAAGAACTAGAGAAGCAACAATAAACAAAGCCCAGAGCAAGTAGAAGAAAGGAAATAATCAGGATCAGAGGAGAATCAAATAACTTAGAAACTGAAGCTACAATTTGAAGAATCAAAAGGTCCAGGAGCTGATTCTTTGAAAAGAATAAACAAAGTTGACAAACCTTTAAGCAGACTCATCAAGAAAAAGAGAGAGAACCCAAATAAATAAAATTAGAAACAACAGAGAACTCACAACTGATAATTCAGAAATACAAAGAATTGCAGGAAATTACTACAACCAACTATATGACAAGAAATATGACAAACTTGGGGAAATGCACAATTTTCTGGAAGTGTACAATCTACCAAAACTAAATCTAGAAGAAGCAGAAAGCCTGAATAGACCAATAACAGGTAGTGAAATTGAAGTAATCAAAAATCTCCCAAATCACAAGAGTCCTGGACCAGATAGCTACACAGATGAATTTTACCAGACATTGAGAGAAGAACTAACTCCTATCCTTCTCAACCTATTCCAAAAAAAATTCAGGAAGAGGGAAGACTCCCAAACACTTTCTATGTGGCCAATATTATTCTAATCCAAAAACTAGGTCAAGACACAATTCAAAAAGAAAACTACAGTCCAATATCTCTGATGAACATAGATGCTAAGATACTCAAACTATTGGCCAACAAGATCCAGCAATACATTCAAAAGATCATACAACATGATCAAGTGGGTTTTATCCCAGGGATGCAAGGATGGTACAACATTGGCAAATCAATAAATGTAATACATCACATCAACAAAATGAAAGACAAAAAACAATATCAATAGATGTTGAAAAAGCATTTGATAAAGCAACCATTTATGATAAAAACACTCAGCAAAATGGGAATACAGGGAGCATACCTCAAAATCATGAAGGCCATATATGAGAAACCTGAAGCCAACATCATCCTCAATGGGAAAAATCTCAAAGCTTTCCCCCAAAGATCAGGAACAAGACAAGGCTGTTCACTTTCTTTACTTCTATTCTACATTGTGTTGGAAGTGCTAGCCAAAGCTATCGGAGAAGAAAAAGGAATAACGGTTTCCAAATTGGAAAGGAAAAAAGTAAAACTTTCATTATTTTCAAATGACATGATAGTGTACATTCAAACCCTGATAGACTCCACCAAACGCCTACTCAACCTAATAAATAAATTTAGCAAAATAGCTGGATATACAGTCAATATCCAGGAATCAAAAGCATTTTTGTGTAACAATAATGAAACATCAAAGATAGAAGCTAGAAATCCAATCCCATTTACCATATCAACAGGGAAAATGAAATACTTAGGAAAAAAATTTAACAAAGGAGGTAAAAGACCTGTACTCAAAAAACTACAGAGCATTGAAGAAAGAAATGAAGGAAGATACAAATAAATTGAAGCAAATACCATGTTCATGGATGCGAAGAATTAATATCATTAAAATATCCATATTACCCAAAGCAATCTATAGATTCAAAAGAATCCCAATTAAAATACCAATGACATATTTCACAGATGTAGAAAAATACTTCAAGAATTTATATGGAGCCCAAAACACCCACACATAGCCACAGCAATCTTGAGAAAGAAGAACAAGGTAGGAGGAATCACAACACTTGATATCAAACTATACTACAAAGGCTCTGAAATCAAAACAATCTAGTACTGACATAAGAATAGCCATATAGACCAATAACAGAATAAAGATACCAGAAGTAAACCCAGGGCTCTATGGTCAATTAATATTCAACAAGGGGGAAGGAACATAAAATGGAGTAAAAAACAGTCTCTTCAACAAGTGGTGTTGGGAGAACTGGACAGCAACATGCAAAAAGATAAAACTAGACCACCAACTTACACCCTACACCAGAATGAAATCAAGATGGATGAAGGACTTAAACATAAGCAGTGCCACCATGAAGTTCCTTGAGGAAAATATAGGCAGTAAAATTTTAGATATCCTGTGCAGAAATATATTTACTAATACTTCACCAAGGGCAAAGTAAATCAAAGAACAAATCAACACATGGGACTGTATCAAATTGAAAAGTTTCTGTTCAGCTAAAGAAAACACCAGCAAAATTCAAAGGGAACCAACTGTATGGGAAAACATATTTGCCAATGATACCTCAGACAAGGGTTTGATCTCCAAAATATATCAAGAACCAATGCGATTCAACACCAGGGAGACAGACAGCCCAATTAAAAATTGGGAAAACACCTGAACAGACAACTCACTGAGGAAGACATACAAAGGGCCCAAAGGCATATGAAAGAATGCACAACATCACTAGCCATTCTTGAGATGCAACTTAGAACCATAATAAGATACCACCTCACACCTGTCAGAATGGCAATTGTCAACAAATCAACCAACAACAAGATCTGGTGAGGATATGGAGAGTAGGGAACCCTGGTACACTATTGGTGGTAATGTAGACTGGTGCAGCCACTATGGAAAACAATGTGGAGCTTCCTTAAAAATTTAAAAGTGGAACTGATATTTGATGCAGAAATTCCACTACTAGGATCAGACCTGAAGAACTCTGAAACACCAATTCATAATAACCTTTGTACCCCTATGTTCATAGCAGCACTATTTACAATAACCAAGTGCTAGAAATGGCTGAAGTGCCCATCAGCAGATGAATGGATCAAAAATCTTTTGTACATTTACACAATGAAATACCACACAGCAGAAACAAAGAAGGAACTCCTACACTTTGCAACAACATGGATGGAACTGGAAAGCATTATGCTTAGTGAAATAAGCCAGTCAGTGTAAAACAAATACCATATGATTTCACAGAACACTAATGAACAAAACAAACAAACAAGCAAAAACAGAACCAGATACATGAAAACAATAAATAGACCTTCAGTGGGCAGAGGGTTGGGTGAGGAGGAGAGGAGGCAAAGAAAGAGAGCTGTTTAGTCAAGGACCTTGCATGGAAGAACCATAGACTTGGACGAAAAATTGGATTGACTTTAGAGAGAGTGGGTGTGTGGGGAAGAGGAGAGAGGGGATGGGAAATGGAATGGATGTAATACAACAACAATAAAATTAAATTAATAAACATTTAATTCTCTTCTCCACACTTCAAAAAGAAATACTAAGTGCTGATTCTTTTTTTTTTTTTTTTTAAAGATTTTATTTCATTATTTTTAGAAAGAGGGGAAGGGAGAGAGACATCAATGTATGGTTGCTTTTCACCTGCCTCCAGCCACAGATATGACTGGAGACATGGCTTGCAACCTGGTTATGTGCCCTGGCTGGGGAATCGAACCTGCAACCTTTGGGTTTGCAGGCCGGCACCTTACCCACTGGGCTACCAGCCAGGGCCTAAGTGCTGATTCTTTAAAAAAAAAAAAAACACACACACATTAAAATGTTTAGCTTCTTGTAAGAATCATCAAGCAGGGGAAAAATCATAAAATAGGGGTTAACCAACAACACAGCCAAGAATTATTAAAGAATGCATTGAGCAATTACCTGCAGTTGTACCCATTCCAACAGACAAAGAAGAAGTGGCAGGAACTGGAAGGTTCCCACATCAGATCCCAGATGCGACCTTACCTCGGGGGCCTGCCCTTGGCCACCTTAAGTAACCTGAGGCTAAACACTGCTGACTAACCACAGACATTAAAAAAGAGGTTGGAGACATTGCCTCTACTAAATGAAACAATTTCATTATAAAGTTTCCGAGGCCAAAGTCAAGCAAAATCTGAGGCAATGGGAAACCATCTGCTCTCTCAACTGTCTTTAGTCAAGTAAGCTAGACAGGGGCCTGATTCAGAGATGTGGGTGCCTGGTTACCAGAGTTCCAAAGTCTGTATTGTTTTGTCACCAAAGAAGTGAAACAACTTCAACATTCTATTTGATGGGCCTTTTCCTTTCATCATATTTGCCTGTAAACCCCTCTAGGCTTTCAGCTGCTCACCTATGACACCTCCATAAAATCAGAGCCCTCCACACAACTACTTGGTAATGAAAGCAGGGACCCAGCTTTCAATAGAGGCAGCTGCATTTGGACCTGTGATTTCTGATTGGTTTAGTTTCCTGCTTAGTCCCTGAGTCTTCCTGGCCCTCTCAAGCTGCATAGTGGAGGTCACATAAGAAGCTAACTTTCAGAGGTATTGTCAATTCATATAACATAAAATATACGTCACCTGTGGACTATTGTTACATGGGTTTGATGCAGAAACTCAGAGAAGGCAAATTAACAAGGGATTAGGCCTGGATTCAGCAATGTGATCCTGAGAGAGTCATACTGCCCTGAGCCAAATTCCTAGGTCTTCCCCTTAATGAGGTTGAAATTAAGTAGACAAAGATATTCTTACTTATTTCATATAACCTGTGTTATCCTGTTATACTTAGCTTCAGACTTTGTACTTCATGTGGGCCTAAATGGTGGGCAGCCTCCTCAGTGGCACCTTGTGGATGCTGCATCCTGATATAAGTATATCTCTGTGTCATCACTAAGTGGCTACCCTCCACCACAAAATACAGCCATGGTGATGTGAAGTCACAAAAAAGTTGTATTTAAAGATAATGCCACTTTACTCTTTTTACCTTTTGTGAGTTCTTGTTTTCCTGATTTTGTTTCAATCCCTTATTTTCTCTCTGTTTGTTTTTCTCCCTCTACTTTCTCCTTTTTTATATCCAAAGTATATTGGGGGTTGAGGAACTAGAAGCATTTTGGGGGTGGTTATAGAGAGGATACTAGTGGATATTGTTTGATTCAGAAGACAGCCATCCAGAACAAGAACACTTTGACCTAGAATATCAATACTTACTTTGCTTGAAAAGCCCCACTGCAGGTGCATACTAAGTACTTGCTGTTCTTTAAATCAAAATATGTATAAGTATTGTAGTTTTCTTTAAAGATTTAATTTATTATTATTAGAGAGAGAGGGAAAGAAGAGAGGCAGAAAGGAAGAGAGATATCAATGTATGGTTGCCTTTCACCTGCCTCCTGCTATGTACCTGGCTGGAGACCTGGCTTGCAACCTGGTTATGTGTCCTGGCTGGGGAATTGAACCAGCAACCTTCAAGTTTGCAGGTTGGTGCCTTATCCACTGTGCCACCAGCCAGGGCTGAGTAGTATAGGTTTGAAGGCAGTATAACTGACGGATAACAATTACATGATTATCTAAAAGATGCAGAAAATGTATCTGATGAGATTCGGTATCCATCTATGATTTTAAAAACTGTCAAGTTTTATAAAATAAAATTTTCTTGACTTTATAAACACTGTGTATATCAAGTCCACAAGGTAACATCATGGAAAAATGGAATTTTTTTTTTTTTTTTTAAGGCCAGGAAAAAGATAACGATGCCCACATTCTCAAATAAATGAAACAGAATACTGAACCTTCTAGCCACAGCAATCAGAAGAATACAAATAAAGTGCATTTATCTAAAGAAAAAAGTAAAATCAACATTTTTTTTTTTTGCTTTTTATTTTTTATTTATTTATTTTTTAAATTTTATTGTTGTTGTATTACATCCATCCCCTTTTTGCTCCCCTCTGTCCCCCCACCCACCCACCCATTCCCCCCAAAGTCAATCCCACCTGTGGTCCATGTCCATGGTTCCTTTATACTAGGTTCTTGTCTAAGCTGCTCCCCATCTTTGCCTCTACCTCTCCCGCCCCCCTACCCCGTTCCCCTGACCACTGAAGGCCTATTCCTTGTATTCATATACTTGGTTCTGTGTTGGTTGTTGTTAGTTTTTGTTCATTATTGTCCCGTAAGAGGTGAGATCATATGATATTTGTCCTTCACTGACTGGCTTATTTCACTAAGCATAATACTCTCCAGTTCCATCCATGTTGTTGCAAAGGGTACAAGTTCCTTCTTTCTTTCTGCTACATAGAATTCCATTGTGTATATGTACCAAAGTTTTTTGATCCAATCATCCATTGATGG
>PVIW01014872.1:0-21783 GCA_004026585.1 Noctilio leporinus | reverse complement strand
TTGTAACCTTTTTTGGAATGCCTGTATTGCTATAAATTTCCCCCTGAGAACTGCCTTTGCTGTATCCCATAGGTTTTGGGCTGTTGTGTGTTCATTGTCATTTGTTTCCAGGAACTTTTTGATTTCATCTTTGATCTCATTGTTGACCCCTTCATTGCTTAAAAGCATGTTATTCAGTCTCCATGAGTTAGAGAATTTTGGTTTTTTCCCTTGAATTTGGTTTCTAGTTTCAAGCCATTGTGATCTGAGAAGATACTTTGTATGATTTCAATTTTCCTATATTTGTGGAGGCTTGTCTTGTGACATACCATGTGGTCTATCTTGGAGAATGATCCATGTGCAGGTCCATTTCCTCTAGAGTGTTGTTCAATGCCACAATATCTCTTGGGATTTTTTTGTTTGAAAGGTCTGTCCATTGTTGATAGTGGGGTATTAAAATCCCCTACTATTAGTGTGTTGCTGTCTATGTCTTTCTTAAAGTCTTCCAAGATTTTCCTTATATATTTCGGAGTTCCTGTGTTGGGTGTGTATATGTTTATCAGAGTTATTTCTTCTTGATGGATTGTTCCCTTAAGTATTATGAAATGTCCATCTTTGTCCCTTTTTATGGCCTTCATTGTAAAATCTATTTTGTCTGAAATCAGTATTGCTACTCTAGCTTTTTTTTTCCTGTCCATTTGCTTGATATATATTTTTCCATCCATTCACTCTCAATCTGTGTCGATCTTTTGTTCTGAGGTGGGTCTCTTGAAGACAGCATATATGTTGGTCATGTTGTCTTATCCATTCGGTTACCCTATGTGTTTTGATTGGTGCATTTAATCCATTTACATTTAAGGTTATTATTGATTGATACTTATTCATTGCCATTTTCTCCCTTTGTGTCTGTATTCCTCTTTGGCTTTCTCTGTTTCTTCATTTTATTTGTTTACTTATTTGTATAGCAGACCCATTAGCATTTCTTGCAATGCTGGTTTGGTAGAGATGTATTCTTTTAGTCTTTTTTTTGTCTGGGAAGCTCCTTATTTCTCCTTCTATCTTGAATGAGAGCCTTGCTGGGTAGAGTATTCTTGGTTGCAGGCCTTTGTTTACCATGACTTGAAATACTTTTTGCCATTCCCTTCTTGCTTGAATTGTTTCTGTTGAATAATCATTTGATAGTCTTATTGGAGCCCCTTTATATGTTATTTGTCGTTTCTCTCTTGATGCTTTTAGGATTCTCTCTTTGTCTTTGAAATCCGCCATTTTAATAATAATGTGCCTTGGTGTTGGTCTGTTTGGGTTGATCTTCATTGGGACCCTCAGTGCTTCCTGAACTTGATTAATGTTTTCACTCATCATGTTAGGGAAATTTTCTAACATTACTTTTTTGAACAAGTTTTTCATTCCTTGTTCCTCTTCTTTTTCTGGTATCCCTATTATACGGATATTGTTAGGTTTCATGTTGTTCTGCAGCTCTTTTAAACCCTCTTCAGCTTTGTTCAGCCTTTTTTTGTTCTGTTGTACTGTCTTGGGGTATTTGTCTACATTATCCTCCAACTGGCTGATCCAGTCCTCTGCTTCCTGTAGCCTACTGTTGATTCCTTCTACTATATTTTTCAATTCAGAAATTGCATTCTTCGTTTCCTCCTGGCACTTATTGATAGTTTCTATGTTCTTTTTCATGCTGTCATAGTTCTCATTAAGTTCCTTGTAACTTCTCTGGAGTTCTTTGTAACTTCCCTGGTGTTCTTTGTAATTCTCCTGGAGTTTTTTATAGTTTTCTTTGATGTGTCTGAGCTCACTGAGCTTCTCTATCATCATTCTTTTGAATTCCTTATCTGATATTCCAGGTGCCTCTGTTTCATTTTGTGTTCTTTCTGGTGATTCTTCCTTTCCTTTTGGTGATGGACTGATTCTTCTTTCCCCCATTTTGGGTGTCTGTTCTTGCTTGCTTTTTATTTTTTTGTTTTTTCCTTGGGTTAACCTGCTTTGCTTCCTTGCCTTAGTTGAGCACCCTTCTGTAATAGGAGATTTGTGGAGTTCAATGTTGCAATCTCCCTGATTTTCTCCACTTGCTTGTTGTTCTTGGTGTGTCCTTTATTTTGGCTGTCTGGTTATATTCTGGACCTGTGGGCTTTTAGCAGGAATAAAGAAAAAAAAAAGGAAAAGAAAAAACAAAACAAAGGAAAGAAGGAAAAAAGAAATAAAAACGATAATAATAAGTAGAAGAAAGGGTTTAGATTGCTGTTCACCCCTAATAATCCCTGATTGGTCCGGATGGACTCAGGACCTGAGGGCTTTTAGCAGGAAAAAAAAAAGAGAGGGAGAACGTCACAAGACAAAGAGAAATCAGTATTAATAAAGAAAGGGTTTAGGTGTCTGTTCACCCTTTATGATCCTGATTGGTCCAAGTGGAGCCAGAACCTGTGGGCTTTAAAAGGAAGAAAAAAAAAAAAAAAAAAAAAAAAAAAGGAGAGATAAAAAAGAAAAAGGAAGGAAGAAAAGAATAAAGAAAGGGTTTAGGTGGCTGGGGAAGGGAGGAGTACTTAGATTGAGGACTGGTAATGCGTTGTAGCCAGAGAGTTAGTAGACTTTAATTCAAGAGTAGAGGGAGGGGCTTGGGTATTTAGGTGGATTGAAATAGGGGGGGTTAAGAATATGTGAGAAGTAACTTTTGAAAAGTATATGTTGGGGATTAATATATTGTTCGTGTAGCTCTCGGTATAACTCAGGTGCTTGAAATTAGCAGCAATCCATTTCCTAAGGCTGCCTCTTTTGCTTGGTCAGGTCTCTACAGTCTATAGTCTAGCTGGTCTTGGTGTGGGAGGGCCTCTGATTGTCACAGTCAGGGCTGATTCTGAGTGTCAACCCCCAGGTAGGCTGGGCCTTCAGTAGCCTAGCTGGGTTTTAGGGCTGCCAGTATTCTGGAGCCTGCAGGGTGTCCCCTCCCACTCGTGGAGGAGGTTCCTGCCTGTGATGAGCACCCGGCACCCCTGCAGGGCAGCCTGCAACTTCGTTGGTTTCTGTGATGACTGGCCCTGCCCCCGCAGCTCCCAGAAAAAGCAGCCCCCGTCTGTCAACAGTGCCTGCGAACCGCCATGACTGCCCAGCTCCCCCGGGCAAGAGCCAAACCTCCAAGCCAACCAGCTCTCCAAGGAGTCCTTTACATGGCTTCTGTGATCTGCGGCCTTTGTCTGAGGCAATGGGTGGGTCAGTTGCCGCCGCTACTATTTCCCGGCTGGCAGTTTGGAGTTTCCTCAGAGCCTGGGGGCCTGTGTGGGTGCGCATGGCCCAGCAGCACCGTTTTCGGCCCTCCCGCCGCACTGGCTGGTGCGCTTCCCCGTTCTGGCTCCCTGCAGGACTCTTCTCCTCCGCCTCTAGCCCTGTGAGGAGCTTCCTCTCCCTGTTGCTGGAGCGAGTCTCTCACATAATCCCTCCCCTGCAGGAGTTCAATTCCTTGTTCCCTACAGCGTTTGCCCTCTCTGCCCACACTTCACTGTTCAGATTTCTAGTCACCAGGGAGCCTGGAGCTGCTTCAGTTAAACGGGCGCCTCTGGGTACAGCCACCACTGCCCAGAGGCAACCTCGGCCTGATGGCCAGTAAATCTGTACCAGCCCCTCACCTGCTCTCCTGCAGGTCTCCGCTGCCTCTGGGCTGTGCTCCCCTGAGTCCAGATGCTGACCGCTCCAACTCCTAGGAACCTGAAGACATCTCGTGCTCCCTATCTTGTCCTCTAGATGCTCTGGTACTCAAGAACGCCATCAGCACTGCTCTCTATTCTGTCGCCATCTTTCTCCTCTCTTGTTCTTCTTTCTCAAGATTGCTGTGGCTATTTGTGGGCTTTTTGGGCTCCATATACATTTTTGAAGTATTTTTTCTATTTCCATGAAGTCTGTCATTGGTATTTTAATTGGGATTTCATTGAATCTATTGATTGCTCTGGGTAGTATGGACATTTTAATGATGTTAATTCTTCCTATCCATGAACATGGTATATGCTTCCATTTATTTGTATCTTCCTTAATTTCTGTCTTCAATGATCTGTAGTTTTCTAAGTACAGGTCTTTTATCTCCTTGCTTAAGTTTATTCATAAGTACTTTTTTGTTGTTGCTATGGTAAATGGGATTTGTTTTCTTGCTTCTATTTCTGATTCTTCATGGGTTGGTATACAAAAATGCTTTTCATTTATGAATATTGACTTTATATCAAGCCATTTTGCTAAATTTGCTTATTAGGTCAAGTAAATTTTTGGTGGAGCCTATTGGGTTTTGTATGTACACTATCATATCATCTGCAAATAGTGACAATTTGACTGTCTCCTTTCCCATTTGGATTCCTTTGGTTCCTTTTTCTTCTCTGATGGCTATGGCTAGAACTTCCAATATGATGTTGAACAGAAGTGGAGAAAGTGGACAGCCTTGTCTCATTTCTGATCTTAGGGGGAAAGCTTTTAGTTTTTGTCCGTTAAATATGTTGGCTTCAGGTTTCTCATATGTGGCCTTTATGATGTTGAGGTATACTCCCTCTATTCCCATTTTGCTGAGTGTTCTTATCATAAATGGTTGCTATCATTTATTAAATGCTTTTTCAGCATCTGTTGATATGATCATATGCCTTTTGTGTTTCAATTTTTTGATGTGTTGTATTACATTTATTGATTTACGAATGTTGTACCATCCTTGCATCCCTCAGATGAAACCCACTTGATCATGGTGTATGATCTTTGTAATGTACTGCTGGATTCGGTTGGCCAATATTTTTTTTTGAGAATTTTAGCATCTATGTTCATCAGAGATATTGGCCTATAGTTTTCTTTCTTAGTTGTAATATGCCCTGGTTTTGGGATTAGAATAATATTGGGCTCATAGAAAGAGTTTGGGAGTCTTCCCTCTTCCTGTATTTTTTGGTGTAAGTTGAGAAGGATAGGAGTTAGTTCTTCTTTAAATGTTTGGTAAAAGCACCTGTGTATCCATCTGGTCTGGGGCTCTTGTGCTTTGGGAGATTTTGGATTACTTCCTCAATTTCATTAGTTGTTATTGGCTTATTCAGGCTTTCTCCTTCTTCTGGATTCAGTTTTGGTAGGTTATACATTTCCAGAAATGTGTCCATTTCACCCAGGTTGTCCTATTTCTTGACATATAGTTGTTTGTAATTATTTCTTACAATCTCTTGTAATTTTGAAGTATCAGTTGTGATTTCTCCTCTATCATTTCTGATTCTGTTCATTTGGGTCCTCTCTCTCTTTTTCTTGATGGGTCTGGATAAAGGCTTGTCAGTTTTGTTTATTTTTTCAAAGAACAAGCTCCTTGACTTGTTAATTCTTTGAATTGTAGTTTTAGTCTCTAAGTTATTTAATTCTGCTCTGACCTTAATGGTTTCCTTCATTCTACTTGTCCTGGGCTTTGTTTGTTCTTGCAGCTTTATGGTTAGGTTGTTTGTATAATCTTCTTCTGACCTTTTTAGGTAGGCCTATATTGCTCTAAATTTCCCTCTGAGGACTGTCTTTGCTATGTCCCAAAGGTTTTAGGCTATTGTGTGTTCATTGTCATTTGTTTCCAGAAACTTTTTGATTTCATATTTGATCTCCTTGTGTACCCATTCCTTACTTAAAAGCGTGTTATTCATTCTCCATGAGTTAGAGTGTTTTTGGTTTTTTCCCTTGAGGTTGGTTTCTAGTTTCAATCCATTGTGATCCGAGATGTTTGGTATGATTTCAATTTTCCTATATTTGTGGAGGCTTGTCTTGTGACCTACCATGTCGTCTATCTTAGAAAATGTTCCATGTGTATTTGAAAAGGATGTGTATTTTGCTTCTTTGGGTGAAAGATTCTATGTATATCAGTTAAGTCCATTTCCTACAAAGTGTTGTTCGATGCCATAATAACCTTCGTGTTTTTTTGTTTGGAAGTTCTGTCTGTGTCCTCCTTGAAGTCCTCCAAGATTTTCCTTATTATTTGGGAGCTCCTTTGTTGTGTGCATGTAAGTTTACCAGAGTCTTATCTTCTTGATGGATTGTTCCTTTAAGTATTATGAAATGTCCTTCTTTGTCTCTTTTTATGGTCTTCACCCTAAAATCTATTTTGTCTGAAACAAGTATTGCTACTCCAACCTTATTTTCATGTCCATTTGCTTGCTATACTTTTTTCCATCCTTTCACTTTCAATCTGTGTCAATCTTTTGTTCTGAGGTGGGTCGCTTGAAGACAGTACACATGTGGGTTATGTTTTCTTTTCCACTCAGCTGCCTTGTAGCTTTTGATTGGTGCCTTTAATCCATTTTCATTTAAGGTTATCAATGATTGATATTTGTTGCCATTTTTCCACCTTGTACCTGTCTTTTTTTCTGTCTCTCTCTGTTTCTTCATTTTTGTAAAGTAGACCCTTTTGCATGTTTCTTGCAATGCTGATTTGGTAGAGAGGTATTCTTTTAGCCTTTGTTTGTCTCTGAAACTTATTTCTTGTTCCATTTTGAATAAGACCCTTGCTGGTTAGAGTATTCTTGGTTTCAGGCCTCTGTTTCCTATTACTGGGAATACTTTTTGCCGTTCCGTTCTGGCTAATATTGTTTCTATTGAGTAATCATTTGATAACCTTATCAGAGCCCCCTTATATACTATATGCAGTTTCTCTCTTGATGCTTTTAGGATTCTCTCTTTGTCTTGAAATTTGCCATTTTAATTATGATGTGTCTTGGAGTGCATCTGATTGGATTAATCTTCAGTGGGACCCTCTGTACTTCCTGAACTTGAGTAACATTTTTACTCATCATGTTAGGGAAGTTTTCTGTCATTACTTTTTTGAATAGGTTTTCCATTCCTTTTTTTCTCTTCTCATTCTGGTATCCCTATGATACAGATATTGTTGTGTTTCATATTGTCCTACAGCTCTCTTCAAACTTCTTCATTCTTATTCAGCCTTTTTTTCATTCTGTTGCACTGTCTTGGAATATTTTTCTATGTTGTCCTCCAGCTCACTGATCCAGTCCTCTCCTTTCTCTAGCCTGCTGTTGACTCCTTCTACTGTATTCTTCATTTCAGAAATTGTGTTCTTCATTTCCTCCTGGCTCTTACTGATTGTTTCTATTTTTTTTTTTAATGCTGGTGTAGTTTTCAGTAAGTTCCTTGTAGCTTCCCTGGAGTTCTTCATAGTTTCCCTGGAGTTGTTTGTAGTTTTTATTGAGCTGGCTGAGCTCCTTGAGCTTCTCATCATTATTTTGAATTCCGTATCTGATAGTTTGCTTGCCTGTTTCATTTAGTGATCTTTCTGGGGATTCCTCCTTTGCTTTTGGTGATGGACTCTTTCTTTTTCTCCCCATTTTTAGTTTCGTTGTAATCCAATCAGACTGTGATCTGCTGCCAGGCTAAGGAACTTCTAGGTGAAAGGATTTATTTAGTTGTAGTCCTGTTGGTCTGTGATACACCACCAGGCTCAGATGCAGCTTTGGGTGACAGACCAATTTAGTTGTAAATCAATAAATCAGCTACCAAACTCAGGCCCTGCTGGGCTAGACAGAGAATTTCAATTATAAGCCAATGGATCAGATGCCAGTTCAGGTGCTGCTTGGTTGAACACATTCAGATGTAAATCAATGAATCTGTGATCAGCAAGCAAGTCTCTCAGGTACCACTGGGCTAGGCAGCAAGATCCAATTTTAATCCAATGAATCTGTGTTCGGCAACCAGGCTCAGGAGCCACTGGGCTAGATGCAAGGTTCAATTGTGATCCAATGAATCTGTGATCAGCTGCCCGGCTAAGATGCCACTGGGCTAGACTGATAGATTAAGTTGTAATCCAGTGAGTTTGTGATCAGCCACCAGGCCCATAGGCCACTGGGCGGGACAAACCAACTCAGTTGTAAACTGAATCCACAATCAGTCAACAGGCTCACTTGCCACTGTGCAGGGCTGACTGACCAACCCAGCTATAAGTCAGAGAGTTTGTAATCAGCCACCAGGCCCTGCTGGGCAAGAGATGCCTCTTCAGGTGCCAACTATTGTATCTATGCTCAGACAGGGTTGGGCAGGAGAGGTTTATTTAGATGTAAGCGAAGAATTGTGGTCAAGAGCTAGGCTCAGACACCGCTGAGTGGGGCAGATTGCTTCCTGTGGGTGGGACTGGGAGGACCCGTCAAATGGAAGGAACTTGGCAAGGTGCAGTCAGCTGGAGTTGTGAATAGTGAGTCAGCACCAGGACCCCCACAGCTGCTTCCCAACTTCTGTCCTTCAAGCCACCACTGCAAACTCTCCCCACGTGTCACCAGTCCTCTTTGCCCTCCCCCTGCTGGAACCCAGGGTAGGTGGGTTCCAATGTATGCTTGTTGTGGTCACCCTAGTAGTTCTCTGTCTCTAGGGCTCTCCTAGGCTAGTAATCTCCACGGCTTTCCAGCCTTCTCAGCTGGATGCTGCTCTGTTCTCTGCCGTGTTGCTGTAGCTGGGACACCCACCCGGGGGACCGGAACTCAACCTTCTCAGGTGGAGCCCCCAGCACCATCCCTTCAGCTGCTGCCTCTGATGGGGACCCAGCCAGCCCTCTTGTGTTTGCATGATTCCCACCAGTCACATTGTGATGAAGCTTCCTCTTCTGTCTGTAGTTATAAGACTTCTTTACAGCTGGTGTTCTGTTGGTAATTCCAGCTGACTTTTTCTGCAAAAAAGTAATTCCAGATGCAACCTGGGAAGAGATTGGTGTACTGTCACTTATTCCTCTGCCATCTTGCTGGATCTCCCATGTTTTCTTATCCATTCAGCTACCCTATGTCTTTTTATTGGTGCATTTAACCCATTTACATTTAAGGTTAGTACAGAAAGATACTTATTCTTTGACATTTTTCTTTTTTGTTTCCATGTTCCTCTCTGTCTCTGTTTCTTTATCTTTTTAAAGCAGGTCTTTTAGCATCTCTTGCAGTGCTGATTTGGTGAAGGTGTATTCTGTTAGTCTTCTTTTGTCTGGGAAACTCTTTATTTCACCTTCGATTTTGAATGAGAGCCTTGCTGGATAGCATATTCTTAGTTGCAGGCCTTTGTTTTTCATTACTGGGAGTATTTTTTGCCATTCCCTTTTGGCTTGTATTGTTTTTGCTGAGAAATCATTTGACAACCTCATTGGAGCCACCTTATATGTTACTAGGTGTTTCTCTCTTGAGGCATTTAGGATTCTCTCCTTGTCTTTGAAATTTGCCATTTTAATTATGATGTGTGTTGTAGTGGGCCTGTTTGGGTTTATTTTCATTGGAACAACCCTCTGTGCTTCCGGAGCTTGAGTGACACTTTTGCTCACCAGTTTAGGAAAGTTTTCTATCTTTGCTTTTCCAAACAGGTTTTCTATCCCTTACTTCTCTTCTCCTTCTGGTATCCCTATGATATGGATTTATTGCATTTCATGTTGTCCTGTATCTCTCTTAAAACCCCTTCATCCTTTTTCAGTCTTTTTTCATTTTGTTGCAGTGTCTGATTATTTTTTTCCCTGTTGTACTCCAGTTTGCTGATCCAGTCCTCTGCTTCCTCTATCCTGATTTGAATTCCTCCTGGTTCTTACTGATGGTTTCTATGCCCTTTATAATGCTGATGTAATTTTCATTAAAGTACCTTCTAGTTGCCCTGGAGTTGTTTGTAGTTTTCTTTGAGTTCCTAGAGCTTATTGAGTTTTCTTATCATTATTCCTTTGAATTAATTTGCTTGTTTCTATTTCATTTCTCAGTCTTTCTAGTGATTCCTCCCTTCCTTTTGGTGATAGACTGTTTCTTTTTCTCTCCATTTTGGGTGTCTGTTGTTGCTTATTTTGTTTCTTGGATTAATCTGCTATGACTCTGACTTTGTGGAGTGCCTTTCTGTAGTAAGAGATTTGTTTGTATAAGTCAGTAGTGCTATCTCCTAGATTTCCTCAAGTTGTTGCTTTTGGGGAGCCCATTATATCATTAATTTGGGCCATCTGGTTGTATTTTGGATTTGGTTTATGTGTTGCTCCTTTCACTCCAGCTGGCTGATTGAGAGACATTCCTTCTTCCACTGTTATTGAGCTGCCCCTAAAACAACCACCAGTCCAGGCAAAATAACCACACCTTCAATGATATCTTACTCCCTTAATCCCACTTTGAGCTGCATGTGAGTCTAGCCAAATACCCATACTCTCAAAGGTAATCCCCACCATTAATCACACCCTCAGCTGCAAATGAGCCAGTCTTAATAAGGATATAGACATAATAAGACTATTATAAGAGGGGGGGGAAATGATTGAGTTGATTAAAGTATAGATAATTTTGAAGGGTGTAAAGGAGTAGCAAAGATGGTGGCAAAAAGTGGTGGGGGGAGAGAGCAAACTTTACCTTTGTATAGAAATAGGGAGGAGGAGTATCAGAATGCTGGGAGTGTGTGTGAACACTATTTAGCCTAATCAGACGTTATACACAGCATGCGTGTGATAAAGTGGCAAAATTTTATTAAAATAAACAACGTACCACAAAAGTGTTATATTTTGAAATAAATTTATTTTTATATGTAAATACATAAATGTACTCACTTTTTTTTAGTGTTCAAAAATGTCTCCATTTGCTGCAATAATTGAACATGCTTTATTTAACTTTTCTTTATCCATGGACATCATAGTGTTTTCAGTTGTAGCTTTAACAGCCTCTTTATTGGAATGAGGTTGTTCATTAACTTCTCTCAGGAGCGCTGCATATATAATAGTCTAAAGAATTTGCACCTGGTGAACTAGGTGGCCAGATTTCTTTTGAGCAGAATTCAGGAACATTGACACTAAGAAATTCTTGCACCTTTTTGGCATTATGTACTGGTGCACCATCTTGTTGGAAGATAAAATGGTGTCCGTTTGCAGCTTGCTTCATCCATGATACAACTACTTCTCTCAAAACATTAAGGGAAACATCAGCAGTCACCTTCAAGACTTGTGGGGAAAAATGCAGGGTCATGATATCTCCTTCTATTGCTTGCAACACCTAACACCATCACTGTAGCAGGAAATTTCGTTTTCATGACTGTTGGGACTTCATTAAGATTCTCACAGAGCCACCTTATTGTTTCTTCCGTTGACTAGTCCTGTTGAAACTTCTTTTCATCAGAGAAGACAGTCAGAGGTTTTTTTTTTCTTTGGGATTTTTCCATCTTGTTAGCAGTTTCCTTGCTTTTTCAAAGTGCCTTTCCTTTGTCTGCTGTATCATCAGCTGGCCTCTTCTGAGAACATATGATCTGTATCTGATACCTTCAGCAATAATCTTGCAAATCATTGCATCCCACATCTGCAGTTCTTCTACTATGGAGCACATTGACTTTCCTGGACCTTGATTGATGATCTCCTGAATTCTGTGTACAATATCTGGACTTGTTCTATCCTTGCATACCTTATGCGTTTTCCTTGTTGTTGTGGAGACATCAGGATCAGTGTCATACACCTTCTTTACTTTGTCAACTGTACAAAAGGGATGTTCTTAAAGTCCACAATTTCCTTGGCAGTTCACCCTGCATGCAGTCCAGAAATTATAGTTGCTCTAACATCATATTCCTTCAACATGATGGTTACTCTCATAATTTAATACTTTATATCTGAAACAATGATGTTAAATCATAACCATAGAAACATAATTTTTTAAATTAATGTGAAGCACGTGAAATGAGATGCAAAGTTATTGTATTATACTATCTAGGTACTGTGTGAGGGAATAAACATAAATATGTGAAAGAACTACTTGTAAGGGAGTTGACTTAGAAAAATTAGTGAAAAAGGAAAAGTAAAAAAGGGGGGGAGAAAAAGATAAGCAAAGAAAAAGAAAAAAGAAAACAACGGGATTAAATAAAAATCTGAATCCAGTTGTTAAGTTTCACCACAGCATTATCAACATATGAGCTATAATTTCTATAGGTGAGATGGGAGTGCGAGGCAAAAAAGAGAAAAAGACAGATTAAGTGGTATTTGGAGGAATAGAAGGTAGTTTATAACTGTGTTTTATAACTACATTTTATAACTTAAGTTTATAAAGATGCCATACCTATCTCCCTGTCCACCCTCAACGAGCACTGATTGGTCAAGGTGAAGCAAGGACAAGTGTGTTTTAGCTGAAAAAATAACGTGTAGTCCCTAGTAGTGCACCCACCAAAAAAAGGTTTTAAGAGGCTGGAAGGGAGAGGAATACTTAGGTTGAGGATTGGGAATGAGATGTAGCAGGAGAGAAAGTAGACTTTAAAACAAGAGTAGGAAGAGGAAATCTGGTAGTTAAATAAATTGAGACAAAGGAGGAGTAAAAATACAGGATTTGGGATACACTATGATATAAACACTATTTGCTTAAAGTGCCCTAATTTTGAGGGCTAGAAGTGACTTTTGAAAAGGATATGTTGGGGATTAATAGTTCATGTAGCTCTCAGTGTAACTCAGGTGATTGAGATTAGCAGCAATCCATTTCCTGGGTCTGCCTCTTTTCTTTGATCAAGTCTCTGCAGTCTGCAGTCAGACTGTGGCCTTGGAGTGGCAGGGCCTATGGCTGTCACAATCAGGGCTGATTTGAGTGCCACACCCCGGGTAGGTTGAGTCTCCAGTAGCCTGGCTAGGTTTCCACACTGCTGGAGTTTTAGGGCCCTCTCTTCATACTCTGGTTCTGTGGGGAGTGCCACAGCGTGCTGTTTGTGCCTATGATGGCTGCCCTTCCTCCACCAGCTCCTCCAGGAGGTTTTCACCATCTGGGATGGGCATCTGGTTTTGTGGGGAGCACTGCTGCACTGTTTATATAGGCAATGACTACCCCTTCCCTGCCGTCTCCTAAAGGGGATTTTCATTGTCCACAATGGGCACTACTGGTTGCACCAGTGGCAAGCACTCCCACCCCATGCCCCCCAACCTGTCTGGGTGGTGCAGTGGCACAGTTTTCCACTTTCCTGATGCTGGGGCCAGTGCACTCCCAGCTTCTGCTTGTGGTGGGTCTCTCTTCCTCTGCCTTTGGCCCTGGGAGGTGCTTCCTCTCAGCCTCCGGAGTGCAGCTCTGGCACAGTCCCTCCCCTGCAGGTGTTTAATTCCCTAATCTCCCTGAATTTGCACTCACTGTCCACACTTCACTGCTCAAACTTCTGGTCACTAAGAGTCTCAAGCTGTCTTCAGTCAGAGCTGCCTCTCTGGGCAGAGCTTCTACTGACCAGACCTGACCTCGGCCTGCCAGCCAGGCAGGTTCCAAAACTGATTCCTCTTTTCTTTCACTGATTTATTTATTTGTATACTAGTTCTGTCATATATAAAATATATTCTAAAACATGACTTTTATAAACTATTACATTCATATTAATAGATGAATAAGAATGTTGAAAAGATGTGATTCTTTCTAAATGAGTTTCTTCATATTTAATTAAAATCCAACAAAAAGCTCTGTGCCCCCAGCCCTGAATTTGATATTGATTTGCAAGATTAGACAAGATATTGATTAAAAAATAAATTATCTGAGACTTGTGATGTGGGACGTCAAACCACCTGAAACATTTAGTGCATTATTTCTATAGTCTCAGTAGGAAAAGATCTTAAAATTAAATCTCTAGTAATTAAAAGTATGGTGCTGGCCCTGGCTGGTAGCACAGTGGATAAGGTGCCGGCCTGCGAACCCAAAAGTCGTTGATTCAATTCCCCAGCCAGGGCACATAATCAGGTTGCAAGCCAGGTTTCCAGCCAAGTCTGTGGCTGGAGGCAGGTGAAAGGCATTGATTCTTCTCTCCCTCTCTGCCTCTCTCCCTTCCCCTCTCTCTGGAAATAATAAATAAAATCTTTAAAAAAAAAAAAAAAAAGTATGGTGCTGGTACAAGAAAAGATACATGAGTCATGGGAATATTTTGACAGACCAGCTTCTCATATCATGTATAAAATTTAGAGGTTGATAATTGCTATATTTTAGTTCAGTTGTGAAACTGATTGTGTACATATCAATGGTGTAATTAAACATTAGAGGGAAAAACCTATACCTGATCATGCATATGTCCAACTTTCCAGCATGTGAACAAAAATATCATGAAATACTTTAAAGAGCATACAAATATGCATCTGACTCTGATGGGAAGGGACTTTCTTATAAACCTAAAAAAGTAAAAGGAAAAACATACAATCTGCATTTTAAAAAATGCCATGGATCCAAATTAAAACATTGCCACTGAGGGAGGAGTTTGTGTGATCAGGCCAGTTTAGAATTCTGTATTTAACAGATAGATTACATGTACTCATAATGTCTTGCCACTTATTTTTAAAATTGTCATTGTGCTGTATGTATTATTGAGTTAAGTTGAACATTATTTCCTTATTCATGAAGCTTATATTTTATAAACATACTGCAAATACTGAAACAGAATTCTAAACTGTGCTCCTGGGCAAACAGTTCTCTGCAAGTCTGTAGTCACACCAGTACATTCAGTACATGACCTCATTTTATATGTTTCTTTTAAAAGAGACCTTATTTAATTGATATTCTTCATTCATTCACATTGAACTCATAGCCAATAGCACTCACTTTAAGTCCTGCCTGAAGGAAGCTTATCTGATACACGTTTTTCCTGGGAGGCATATCACAACCTTCCCGTGCCTAGGAGCACCGGACAGCACTTCAGCTTTGAGATCATTTTTAAACAAGATCACCAGCAAAAATTAGAAAATGCCAAAAACGTGGCAATAAATAGACTGGGAGAAGGACACTTCAAGTATGAGCCGAAGCAATCTCCTGTTCAGCGCAGCCAGGAACGTGCAGGTTGGGTGACTCAGGAGTTTTCCCTGCTCTGCCTCCATGCCCTGAATACTGATCAGGGGTTACAGATAAATTCCAGCAAGTGGGCAGATTCAGATAAGAATTTACCTATGTTGAGAAGCAACCGTACATGCTATTTTGTCTTTTTCATTTGAGGTTAATTTTGTTCTTCCCAGGATGTTTTGTTTGCTGCTGCTAATCATCAGAATTGTAAAGTTGTATTTTATTAACACCTAGGTTAAGTTAAAATACAAATACAAAGCCAGGATCTTTCTGGAGGAAAGCCTTTCATTTGGAGTCCTGGGGGAGCATGGCCGAGGAGTCACTGAACATTTTGGAATCAATGTAAGTTCTCCTTTTTTGGATCATTCCCTCAGGTAGGGAGGTATTCCATCCTGCTGAGCAGGTTCATGGGCACAGACAGTGCTCCTCATGAATGAGTAGGGCTCTGCCACTCTCATGTCTGTCACTTCCTAAGCCCATGGAGGATCAGGTCAGCCAAACCAGTAGGCCTGCCTTCCCTCTGAACTGCTGACTCAGAATGGTTCATCATAGAATTTGTGTTGTGTTGACTCAGTAGCCTTGAACCCTGGCCTGGCTTTTATTGTCTCTTCTCTTAAAACAGCAATTCCCTAAGTAGTCTTTTAGAAAGTATCTTATTTAAAGTTCTGACACATACGCACACACACACATCAGAAACATCATTGGCACATTAGCATGGATTCAGCAAAAAGCTCCCCCAAGTCACACACAACTGAAGTCAGTTTATGACGTTTTCTTTTGCTGAAGGAAAGTGAGCCTCACCTGCCCCGGGTCTTAGTGGTTTATGCCCCTGGAGCCTCAGGTAGGAGCTGCTCAGCCCATCGCCACCCACTACTGTGTATAGTTGAGCTGAAGGAAGCTCTTCTCCAAATCCTGTACAAAAGTTTTGCAACCTGCGTTAACAAGTTGAACTATAAAACATAAAATCACCTTAGATTAGCTGCATCCCAATAACCGTACAATCCTAGGGAAGTTACTTAACATACACTCCTCAAAGACAAACCAACATTAGACAGTTACATGCACTGAGGAATCAAAGATAAAATGGAAACATAATTCAAGCAAAATTTAAGGCATAAAGGTCTTGAAGGAGGAATAAAAGCACTATCTAACATCAGGGCGTGAGTAAGAGTACAGATTATAGGGGCTTTATTTGGATCCTGAGTCAAATAAATACTGTTAAATAAAAACCGAACAAGCTTTTTGAGACAAATATTTAAACGTTGAATATTTAATATTAAGAAATGTTTAGGTGTGATAATAGTTTTGTGATTATATTTTTGAAAGAGTCCATATCTTTGAGAAATGTACACTGAAATATTTATAGATGAGATTTACCCCAACGAAATGATGAGGGTAGCAGGGGGCTATGCATGGAATGAGATAGATCCACAAGTAGCTAAATGAATCTGGGTGACAGGATACTTTCTTATATTCTACTTTTGTATATGTTTAAAATTTTTTGTAATAAAAGGTTTTCTATTAAAAAAGAAAAAAGAAAGTATATAGATTTCCTTGTTGGATCTGTAAAAAAACAACAGACATGATCTGACCAGTCAGTATCGTGGCCATTGGTGAGTAATTATGGAGTGGTTACAATGTAGCCAGAATGAAACTTGATTGTGGGGGCTGGAGCAGAAAATAACTATCAAAGTAATAGTTTTTGAGAAGATAGTAAGAACTCAGAAGCCCACAGGATACATTAGGTTCATTCACTGCCTAGTTTGTCCAGTTTGGTCAAAGAATCGATTACCATGTATGATTTCATTTTTTGAAAAGATGAAAGGTAAATGGGATGTAGAAATGCCATGCTTAAAACTCAGGTTTTTATTTACTTCAGTTACCTTTATACTTTATACAAGAGATCAGGAAATGATTTTATTTTGTACCTCTGAGTAGTTTTAGTATCAAACAGCTTTGGGTTTCAAGTTCCTTTTTGTTTGTTTAAGATTTTATTTATGATTTTTTAGAGAGAGGGGTAGGGAGAGAAACATCAATGTATGGTTGCATTTCACCTGCCTCCAGATACCAACCTGGCTGGAGACCCAGCTTGCAACCTGGTTATCTGCCCTGGCTGGGAATCAAACCAGCGACCTTTGGGTTCACAGGTTGGCGCCTTAGCCACCGTACCACCAGCCAGGGCTTGGTTTCATATTCTTTTAATTCGTCTCTCCCCATTGTATATAAATTGTTAATGCATGATAAAATGACAAAAAGGCAGGCTTTGAAACATCAGTCCTTTTAACAACAGATTTTGTGTGGTTTATCCTGTTTTCACATGAGTACTTTGCAGAACCCAGATATTGACATGATTAGTGCAAAAATTTTGTCTCTAGGCTTGACATTGGTGTTTTTAATTGAGGAATAATGGACACACTGTCTTTTCTGACAGATTGATGATATTGATCTTATCAGTGCCAACATGGAGAATTCACTTGCTTCTATTGGGGGTTTCTGCTGTGGCAGGTCTTTTGTAATTGACCATCAGGTAAGTTTATTTTTAATAAAAAAGCACAGCTGAAACTCATTGCTCCATTTGTCATCTCAAAATATAACTTACAATTAACAAAATTTCATTCATAATCACAATTTTTAAAAAGATTTTATTGATTTGAGAGAGAGAGAGAGGAAGGGAGAGAGAGAGAAGCATCCATTTGTTGTTCCTCTTATTTATGCATTCTTTCTTCTTGCATGTGCCCTGAGCATAGACTGAACTCACAACTTTGGCATATCAGAACAACGTTCTAACCAACTGAGCTACCTGGCCAGAGCCTAATCACCAATTTTTATTTAAAAGTTAATTTGTTAAAGAATCATTAAAAATGCCTATATTTAGAAATTATCTCTTTAAAAAATGTTTTTTTAATTCTCACCCAAAAATATGTTTATTGGTTTAGAGAGTGAAAGGGAGAGAGAAAGAGAGAAAGAAACATTGATGTGAGAAACATTGATTGGTTGTCACCTGTATGTCCCCCAACTGGGGATGGAACCTGCAACCTAGGTATGTGCTCTGACTGGAAACTGAACCCACAACGTTTTGGTGTATGGGATGACGCTCCAACCAACTGAGCCACCTGGCCAGGGTGAAATTATCTCCCTTTAAAAAAAAGAAAACAACTCTTGTTTCTGTTACATATATGACTTTTATACATGCTTTGATCTTACTACCTCACTGTTGGGATATGTACTGTTAGGTAGGTGAGGCAGAAATTTGGTGCCTTTAATTTTTTTTAGACAATAAAAAGAGAAAGAAAGAGATGTGTTTATGTTTTTAACTTGTTTGTTTCTTCTCAGAGACTTTCTGGCCAGGGATACTGCTTTTCAGCTTCATTACCCCCTCTCTTAGCTGCTGCTGCAATTGAGGCCCTCAACATCATGGAAGAGAATCCAGGTATAAGGTTCAAACCCAGGAAGTCAGATTCGGCAAATTATGTTAGCCATGCTACTGGTGTGGTTTTTGGAAGAATTAACTAGAGGAAATTATTTATCAGGCAGGACACTGGCTCTGAATTTCCTTACCAGGTACTTATAGGAAGAACAGCAGTGAAGCAGTTGTTCCTGAGTGGGAATTAGATGTAGAGCTTCCCTTCTGTTCATGGGTCTAGAGCCAAAGAGCTTGTTCCCTCAGTGGGTAGAGACACCGAGAGGAGTGGTCAGTGCTGGGCCAGTGGTCATTTGGTTTGTCATTTTTGGAGAAATTAGCTGAAGCATGCTACTAATTTTTGTTATGTATAGTTTTATAACAATTGTCTAATTGCCCTTTCAGCCTTTGAATTATCGATTGGTACCTAGTTTAACAACCATTAAAGTTTATTTAATGGGTAAACTTGGCTAAGTTTCAAATGTGGCTTTGGCTGTGACCATGCCTCCTCACCAAAGCTTAAAACAGAATTGGAAAAATAGGCATTACCTGGTATATCTGACTTTTAAATCTTCTAAATTTCTAAATTTTCAGCTTTGGCTTTAACTCAGAGAATTGGGAAATGTGAGTCTTTCTCTTACATATTCATATGACTGTTTAGCAGATGGCCTGGCTCTCCCACCTCCTGCTCAGATATTTCAATTTTTGAGTTTTCCTTGAGGAAAGGGAAAGTATCATAAACATTACTTTATTACGTACAGTCTCTTTTTTTACAGAATTGTTTAGAGTCCAGAAATAACAAAATATAGTTGTACCCTTTTATTCTTAGCCTTTTATCTATAGAATTTTGTTAAGAACAATAGCCATTGTTTTGCGGTAGAAAATGTCATCCCAGATTTTTCCTGAAAGTGGGGTGAAGAGATATCAGTATGAGCCAAGGATGAAAATCTTGGGCCTCCAGAGGAGTTTCTTTCTGTTTCTATGTGTGGTATTAGTATATAGAAGAATCTGCAGGATTTAAAATTGGTGAAATAGAACTGGATCTTTAAAAGTAATTTTAGATTAGTGATATCGAAGTTTCCAAATATATAGTTGAACTCCACAGGTCCACTTATATGCAATATTTTTTTCAGTAAATACCTGTATTGTTTCAGTCTGTGGTTGGAAAATCAAGGAGGCTAAGGGCTTACTGTATATGTTGATCTGTGTCATTTTATATAGGTGACTTGAACATCTGCAGCAAATATCAAGGCACACTTAAGTTTTTGAGAAGTCAAAAGTTATATGCAGATTTTCAACTGTGGATGCAGAGGGGGTCAGCATCCCTAACCCTCGCATCGTTCAAGGATCAACTGTACTATTGATCGTATTGTTTTTCACACAGGTATTTTTGCAGTGTTGAAGGAAAAGTGCAGACGGATTCATAAAGCTTTACAAGGGTAAGTATTATATGTTTTCAACCAACTTAATTAATGTTCATCTGCACCACATTTAAAATAGTTGATGGAAACTTTTGAAGCCCTGGCTGGTGGCACAGTGGATAAGACCCCAGCCTGCAAACCCAAAGGTCGCTGGTTCGATTCCCAGCCAGGGCAACATAACCAGGTTGCAAGCCAGGTCTCCAGCCAGGTCTGTAGCTGGAGGCAGGTGAAAGGCAACCTTACATTGATGCTTCTGTCCCTCTCTGCCTCTCTCCCTTCCTGTCTTTCTAAAAATAATAAACAAAATCCTGAAAAAAATTTTTTGAATGTCATCTCTGGTTTTGGGTCAGTTTGACAATTGCAACTGAGAAGCCAAAAATTCATTTCACTGAGATTTGTCTGTGTACATGAAACCAGACTATCCATTGTATCATTAAAGAATCATGATGGCTTTTCTAAAAGTGATACAAGCTCATTAATAAAATATTCTAGCAGTATAACAAGGTAAAAATAACAAGTAACCCAACATGCTACTACCAGAAATAATCAGAATAAACCATGGGTGTCAAACTCATTTTCACTGGGGGCCACTTCAGCCTTGTGATTGCCTTCAAAGAGCCAAATGTAATTTTAGGACTTAACAGTTAAGCAAGCCAGGTAGAAACAAGGTGCCGGGCTGAAAGTGCAGGGCCAGATAAAACAAGGCGGAGGGCCAGATTTGGCCCACAGACCTTGTGTTTGCCACCCATGGCATAAACACTGGAGAATCTATCCATCTATGTACAAATAAAAGTATATAATTATATGCTAAATAATTAAATGACAATGTGTTCATATTATCCATATTTCTTTCTTTTTAGAAAATTACCAAGTTTTACTTAAAATTAATATAAGAAAAAGAAATGAGTGAAATGGAAGAGAACCTTGGATGGTGTATTTGTTTTAAAGACACAAGAGTACTCTAGATTACTCTATAGAGTTGAGAAAAAAATAAGAGTTTGGTGACATTTTCAGGCAGATTTCTGATTTTATAGCAAATGAGCTCACATTGCCTAAGGTGTTTCTTATTGCCTTTTCTAAGGTGAAACATGCCTTTCTGGTGATGAAAGGTCTCTCTCTATTGCTAGTATGGAAACTAGAAACTCTTCTAAAAGACAAGGACAATTGAAAAATGGTAGATCACAGCTGTTCCCGATAAAGTAGGAACAGAAATAATTAAAGTCCTGGGTGTGTCTACCTAATAATAACAAAAGTTCTTGCATGATTTATGATGGAAAGATATTATTTATGTTGATTACAATTTCATAGGTTTATGAAATATTAATACCAACACATTGAAGTCAGTGTAAATTCAGGAACAGATGTGCTTCATTCTGTCTGACAGTGTTAAGGTGTTTATTTTCTAAGTCCAGTCCTCCACTTTTGCCAGCTCTTTCACACCTTTTTATCACTCCAATATCCTTAACCCTTTTGTCTCATTCCATCTACATTTAGCTGACAGCCTTGTTGCCTCATGTTGTCACTTTGGACCTCCCTCATTTTTCCTAACAAACCTGCACACTTAACAGGTTTCTGAACCTGACTTGCCTTGTGTTATAGCCAAAGAAGTGTTCCTCTAACCATTACAGTTCTACTGTCTAAAAACCATGTGCCTTTGTTGTCCCTCTTCTTTGTCATCTGTCTTTCCCCTTCTTTTTTTTTTTTTTAACTTTATTGTTGTTGTATTACATCTATCCCCTTTTTGCTCCCCTCTGTCCCCCTCCCCACCCACCCATTTCCCCCAAAGTCAATCCCACCTGTTGTCCATGTCCATGGTTCCTTTATACTAGGTTCTTGTCTAAGCTGATCCCCTTCTTTGCCTCTGCCTCCCCCCTCACCCCAACCCCGTTCCCCCTGACCACTGCAGGCCTATTCCTTGTATTCATACACTTGGTTCTGTTTTGCTTGTTGTTAGTTTTACTCATTATTGTCCCGTAATGGGTGAGATCATATGATACCTGTCCTTCACTGACTGGCTTATTTCACTAAGCATAATACTCTCCAGTTCCATCCATGTTCTTGCAAAGGGTACAAGTTCCTTCTTTCTTTCTGCCATATAGAATTCCATTGTGTAAATGTACCAAAGTTTTTTGATCCAATCATCCACTGATGGGCACTTAGGCTGTTTCCAGCACCTGGCTATTGTAAATAGTGCCGCTATGAACATAGGTGTGCATAGGTTCTTATGAATTGGTGTCTCAGGATTCTTTGGGTATAG
>PVIW01014871.1:0-21789 GCA_004026585.1 Noctilio leporinus | reverse complement strand
TCAAGTATTACTGTTTTATTTGTGTTATTTGTGAATGTTTAGATGGTCAACATAAAGGTTTACAAATTTTGTTTGAATGTCCCCAAGTTATCTATTCATTGAGACATAGGTAGATAATTTTTAGTATTTATAAAAATACAATTTTTGGAAAAATTTCCAATGGAATGCTTTTGAATATTTACCAATATAAGTAAGTATTTCAAACGTGCATGTAATTTAAATTATTTTTATGACCCTTTTACTCTCAAATGCATCCTGATCTGGATGATAAATTATATGATCAAGTCACCTATGAATGTATCCCAAATTTTCTAGGTGGGTATTCATGAGTCACTACTCCTTTCTTTTTGACACACATTCTGCTCCCATCAAATGAAACTATTCACTTTTTCACATCCAGATCTTGCATTTTTCTTCCTTAAGTTCTGTTGGTTTCCCATCTTCAAGCCCAGTTCTATTTTCACTTGCCTGTTTCTTACCCTTTTTCCCAAGACCCCAGCTACCTCTTCTGGGAAGCTCTCTTCTCAAATTAGATCCCTGTCTCTCTAACACTTTCATTTTCTTGGATGAGTCATCACATTTTTAATCTATAGTATTTTATTGCATTTATGGGGGGTGACATTGGTAACCAAAATGATACAGGTTTCAAGTATGTCATTCTATAATACATATCTGTATATTGTATCGTGTGTCCACCGACTACACCGTCTCATCTCCTTCCGTTACCATTGAGCCCTCATTCACCCTCTTCTATCTCCTCTAAACCCCCTTTGCCTCTGATCATCACCATACAATTGCCTATGTATATGAGGCTATTCTTTTTTTTTGCTTAATCCCTTCACCTATTTTACCCAGACCCTTAAACCCTACCCCTCTGACAACTGTCTGTCTGTCCTCTATATCTATGAGTCTGTTTCTACTTAGTTTGTGTATTTTATTCATTAGATTCCACATTATAGTTTCATTATCATTTCATTTAAGTGCATGTTTTGTTTCCTTTTCTTTCCCAAGTGCTTTAAGGCCAGAGGTAGTATCTTATATATCTTTCTAGCATCCATAGTTCCTAGCACAGTGCCTGGCACAAAGCATGAACTCAGTAAACATTCATTAAATAAGTGAATATGTGAAAGAAAGAATAAACCCACAAATGAGAATGAATGAACGAAAACCTCTGTTTAGTGCTGGTGCTGAGAATAGTGTCAGCATGGAAAGTGTGATGAAACACATTTTAAGTGCTTTATTTCACTGCATTTGTGGTCATTGGTAACATTAACAAATCTCTTTTAGGGTAAGGACGGTGCACAAGAAATAGTTAAAAATCGTTTTTCTAGCCCTGGCTGGTGGCTCAATAGATAAGGCGCCAGCCTGTGAACCCAAAGGTTGCTGGTTCGATTCTCCAGCCAGGCACATAACCAGGTTGCAAGTCAGGTCTCCAGCCAAGTCCGTACGTAGCTGGAGGCAGGTGAAAGGCAACCATACATTGAAGTCTCTCTCCCTCTCTGCCTCTCCCCGCTCCCCTCTCTCTAAAAATACTAAATAAAATATTTTAAAAAATTGTTTTCCCTCAGATTTCTGATTTCTTGTGGTTTATTGGGTTGCTTTTGATATCCTGCTGCCAATAAAAGAGGGAAATTCTGAAGGAAAAGAAAAGGGAAGTCCTAACTCCAAAGGTACCCTCCATGGTTTGGTTTACATCAGGACAGGACATCATATCCTATCCAGGAGGCAGGAATCTAGCCCGCAGCCCAGATGCTGACATGGGATACCCATTGTTGGCAGATTCTATCCTCAAGATTCTTCCTCCCAAATTTTATCTAATCATAACTTGGGCTGAGCTAGGATATCATGGTTCAGAATTTGTGTATGTGTCCTCCTTTATGCGGAACATATTGCCTCACTCATAGTATTAATACACGCTCATGACTGAAAATGTGTAATACTCACTGAATATTAACAGATGAGTGAACAATCTAATCATCACAGAAAACAGGAAGGGCTGCCCTTTTGTCCGGAGTTGTGAAACTGTGGGCCTTCCAGGGACGTGGGAAAGCTAATGTTCTGCCCCCAGCTTTCTAACTTTAGCCACCACTTCAGAGGTAGCATTAGAGCCAATGATGCGGGTCTACTGAGGACTCCACTTTCCATAACCTCTGCTCTAGTGCCAAGACTCAGGGCTGATTTAATACGAATATCAATGAGCCAGTATTTATTAGGCACAACCAGTATGTATGTATAACACTGTTATACGGCTTAACCTTTACAAACAAAACAGGGGACACTGTTTTTGGTTTACAAGAACTTGACATTTTGTTAAGAGGCAATAGGAAAATATTCACAAAACAAAAAACAACGCAGAACTCTATGCATGGCACAATATCAAATTGTGTGGTTCAGAAAATAAGGGGATGCTAAGTTCAGAGAAGAAAACTGATAGAGCTAAAGAAACCTTTACCATACAGGCGATTAGTATTTATCAGTAAATACTATGCAGGTTATTTCCGAGAACTCGTTCAGATGTTGCAGCCTCAATTCCTTATCCTGATTGCAGCTGTGCTTATGCCAACATTGGTTCTTCAAACATCTTGCCATCCAGTTGGTCCTAAGGGTGGAGAAGTGAGCTCCAAGCACTTCTCTATCAAAGTGCATAGTACCTAGAAGCAGGCTGCACCAGGCAGAGTATTTATGGAGTTAGCAGTGGCATGCAGCTAAAGAAAGAGAGAGAAGGCCAAAGTGCAAGCCAGACAAAGGGTGGAAATGAAGAGTTATCAGAGAAGAGGAATAATTTGGAAGTTGACTTGTTAGGTCATAAGTCAGGAACCTCTGACAGGTCAGGAAGAGAGGTTTGAACTGACCCACATGGTCTTGGGCGGTGGTCATTGAAAAGGTGTTGGAAAACTGAGGTGGTCAAGGATGGAAAAAGCAGGGCAGGGGTTAGATTGCAAAGAAACTACACAGAAGTTAGATCAGAGGTAGAGAAGCTTTATTTAAACAACCACCAGTTAAAGACTAGTCAGTGTAAGAAGCCCAGAAATAGGATTTTGACCCAATCTCTATTTTGGGTGCCCCCAACCAGAGTGCAACGTTTTCAATTCTATCATGGCAGATGCTGTCATACCAAACTATGGAGGAGGGACTTGGGTATTAAGACTAAAACTTATTTAGACTGGTTCATTCCATGTGACTGCTCACTTGCCATGTATCAGCCTCACTGGTATTTTTGTGTTTCTTGTACATGTAGAGCATATTTGATCCTCAGGACTTTGCACACGCTCTTCTTTTCCAGAGAATCCCCTTTCCTATTGAAGGCCTCACTGGAGCAGCTTGAATCTGCGATAGGCCACTCTGTTTAAAGAGACTTGTCCACGTCCCACGGAAGCTGCTCGTGGCACTTGGTGACATAGCATAGGACAGACTTGATGATTTAGAAGAGCCAGGGAAGATAGGTCACTATTAAGCAAGGACCACTCAAACTTAGCTTTTTTACTTCCTGATTCCAACTGATGCAGGTAGATCACATGGGCATCTGACACCAGAAACCAAGATAGTGATCTAGAATTTAAAATAAAAGGATAACTCTTGAAAAAAACACTGAATAAATGAGCAGAGGCAGCTTGGTTAATTCTCACTAACTCCCAACTCTCTGAGACATTCAACTCTGTGGATTTTTTTATCACTTTTGTGGATCTTACAATTTTCTGAAGACTGTGTATAAGATTTCTGAATCTCAAATTAGAACAAATGATTAACAGTGGGATAGACTATTCTAAGTTGAACTTATAAAAAGCTTATGCTTTCCTTAACTGACATCAACTTAGAAAGACAGACTTTAGGCAATGGCATAAGTATAAAAAAATGAGCCAGTCTTGCCCTGGCTGGTGTGGCTCCCATAAACTGAAGGTCTCAGGTTCAAATCCCAGTCAGAGCACATGCCTGGGTTGTGTTTTCAGTCCTCGGTCAGGATAAATAAGCAAGTCCTCAGGTGAGGATTTTTTTTTAAAAGGGGGAGCCAGTCTCTTTCATCTCATTTACTTGTCTCAATGTCCTAAGCTGTCTAAAACATCCTTTGGGAACTGCAACTATTACAACGGACAATTTCCAAAAGCATACATCTTAGTAACCATACTTGATCTAGATTTTTTTAATGGATAAGAAGAGAGGAGGACATGGCATGAAAGCATAGATCCATGCAATTCAAAGTCTTCACAGGACTTTCTTGTTGCTGGGGCCCAAACAATCCTATCATCGTTTATATGGAGAAGCTGAATACATTAAGGTCAAGAGATATTCCCAAAATTACTAAGAATCTTGGGCTCCTTATGACCATTTCGGTATACTTGGGAAGGTGGTTAAGATGGCTTAATTCTTTTATTCAGTGATTGTGGAAGGCCTGTTTGTGTGTCTGGCATGAAACCAGGCAATGGGAGTATTTACTGAGTGAAATAGGCACCATCCCTGCTTGCATAGAGCTTACAGACCAGTAAGGAAAACAGATTTAAATAAATAATTGCCATGAAAGTGAATAGTGTCATCATAAGGCAAATGCATGATAATTCATTCACTGATTCATCCAAAAATTATTAAATGCCTCCTGTGCACCAGGCACTGTTCATGTATCACTGATACCACAATAGAAAGCAGACAAAAGCCTGCCCTCATGGAGTTCAGGTTGTAGGAAGTGTATGCTATTAACCATGGAAAAATGGAGCTGGGTAAGAGGGTTGGGGGAAGTGGAGGGAAGGCCTTACTGAGAAGGTGCATTTGCATGAGGACTTGAGAGGGAGGAAGACACGCGGACATGTGGGGAAAAGCTGTTCCCAAGATGGGGTGTGCCTAAAGGGCATGTGGATGAGGGGAGTAGGCTTTTTTGGGCTGGACTTCGGGGCTCCCAGCCAGGGTGGAGCATGTGTGATGCGCGTGCTGCTGCACACAGCTCTGGAGTTCAAGGGCAGGCCTGGCTTTCTTTCCTAAGCGTGCTCAGATCTGCAGCCAGCTTACCCACTTAGGAAGTCGCCCTGCCCTTGTAGAGAACAAACATTTACAAAAGATGGCCCGGGCTTTCGCTCCACTTTCATTTAGAGAGCCCACCTCTTCCGAAGGCAAACCCCATCAGCCGAAGCAAAGAAGTGAACGCTGCATTCCCTCAGCAGGAAGAATGGAGCCGCCGGGCCCTCCACGTGGGCCTGCATTTACACAGGTAAGAGTGTACATGAGTTTGATCCTTTCTCCCCACCTTACTCCTCTAACAAACAAGATTCATTGCATATTCCTTCATTTTACCTTCATTAATGTTATTAGGTTTTGGCAAAGCAGGTTCCTTGGGTGCCCTGATAGGGGTTGTTTTCTTTACCAAAGTTCATGATTCTCCCATTCAAATCGTTAACTTCTTTTTTTAAATTTAATTTTATTTATTATTTTTAGAGAGAGGGGAGGGGAGAGAGGCAGAGAGGGAGAGAGACAATGTATGGTTGCCTTTCACCTGCCTCCAGCTATGGACCTGGCTGGAGACCTGGCTTGCAACCTCATTATGTGCCCTGATTGGGAATCGAACCAGCAACCTTTGGGTTCGCAGGCCAGCACCTTATCCGCTGTGCCACCAGCCAGGCCTCAAATCTCTAATTTCCATGGCTTCACTTCAGTGCTTTAGTGCTCCTGAGGCCTTTCAGGAATGAGCTCAATTATTAACCCCAGTGAATCTGAAACCTGATTCAGTCTTCTTAGGGTCTGATTAGAGCAGTGGGGTTTCATAAATGTCACGAAAGACATAGTCAAACCTAGACTGCTTGAGGCGGGCCACCAATAATTTCCTCCTGTGAACTGCAGCTTATTATCTTTCAAATAGTTGAAGCAGATCAGTGGGCCGGCAGTCATTGTGTGTCTTCTGGGGTTAAGATTATACCGTGAAAAACATCCCTCATAATACTTGGCATGCACATTCCCCCAAAAAAAAAAAAAAAAAAAAAAACTCTATCAAGAGACTGGCAGTTTTTTAATGAATTATTTGAGCTTGAACAATTCAAAAGTGTCATCAAATTAAAACAAGGTAATTTGGCACAGAGGTTATTGCCCGTCATGGCTTCTAATTACTTTTTTGTGTTTTGAAAAAACAAAAACAAAACATTAAATGCTGAGATAATGAACTTTGGGGGCAGCGTTGCGCAGCAGTCCCCTTGGTGATGGAAGAACCGCGCTGACGTCCAGAGAGACCCATCCTCTCCTTCCTGGAAAGATGTGTTCTTGGCAAGTGGGGAGTTTAAGACCCGTCCTCCTTATAACACCTTTATAGCCCACTCTCGCCACAAACTGCACACGCACTTATAGAACAAAGATGATTAAAAAATAGACACAAAGGTGCTTTGAAAACATTGATACATTACATCGAAGTATAATTTACATATAATTAAGTCCGCTATTTTAAGTATGTAGTTTAATGAGTTTTAACCAATGCCTACAGTTGAGTGACCACCAGTATAATCAACATATCACACAGTTCCACCCCCTCTCCCCAATCTTCCTGTGTCTCTCCTGGTCAGTCTCCATCATTCATTTTACCTTCCATCCCCAAGCAACCACTGATCTGCTTCTGTCACTTCAGGTTAGGATTTCCAATAAATGGAATCATATGTGTAGCCCTAGTTTGTTCTTTTTGATCGCTGAGCAATATTCCAATGCATGGATCTTCCAAAATTTGTGTATCCATACAACAGTTGATGGACATTTGGGTTGTTCCCACAGTTTTCCCCCTATTTTAATAAAGCTGCTTTGAACATGCGTGTATGAGTCTTTGTGTGAATACACCAAGTGTCTTTTGCAAGAATAAATATAAGAAATATAAAAGGTTTATGCAAAGACCCCAAGTTCAGTTGTCAGAGGGGAGGAGACCAGGTATAAGGTGAAAGGGACTGGTGGGTACTGTTACAGTTTGCTGCAGGAGTAGTTTATAACTCTTGGTTTATAAGAACAATGTTAAGAAGTATGAAATGGTAATGGACCAAAACTATCAAAAGAAAAAGCTTTATAGATTAACTCATTCCTTTGGGTCCGGGGACCAAGAGCCTTATTCAGTCTTTTCCCTTCCCACAGGTATCATGGCATAAAAATCAAAAACATAAAATTTGGGCTTAGACTGTCTTGGGTTTGAATTCTTTTTTTTTTTAATATTTTATTTATTTATTTTTAGAGAGAGGGGGAGGGAGAGAGGCAGAGAGGGAGAGAGATATCAATGTGTGGTTGCCTTTCACCTGCCTCCAGCTACAGTCGCTGGAGACCTGGCTTGCAACCTGGTTATGTGCCCTGGGTGGGAATCAAACCAGCAACCTTTGGGTTTGCAGGCCAGTGCCTTATCCACTGTGCCACCAGCCAGGGCTGGGGTTTGAATTCTTAATCCACATCTATATCCTGCTTCTGTGTCCCTAGACAGGCTTGCCAACTTTCTGAACTAAGTTTCCTTATTTGTAAAATGGGGATAATATTTATAACATCTATCTCAGAGTGCTGGCAAAGGCATAGTTGGAGTTAGCCTGAACATTTTCAGGAATAAGTGCTGATTCTCTTTCTCACTTTGGCATAGGCTGCATGCCAGACTTAGTGGCAGGCACTTGACTCTTATCTCGTTACATGAAATCCTCACTGCATTTTGCAAAACAGAGAGCCAAGCCTCAAGGAGCTGGTGAACTAACTGATGAAAGCAGAGGAGAACCACCAACTCTAGCCAGACTTTGCCCGCTTCCCCCCACCTAATCCAACAGCATGGCAGCCTTTGAGACTCTAGATGCAGCTCTTCACACATTTGAGGTGAAGCTCACCTCTGTCCAGAGGCTGCCACTGGGCCACACCCTACGTGCCTGATGTCCTCAGGAGCAGCTGGAGGCAGAGATTTTCTAAGAGCATGCTTTTAGCTAATCCTAACTGTGCTTTCAATCAAAGTGTCTCCCCCAGGAGATGACATGGTGCTGCTCCACATTGTTTTCCCAGGACCTGGTACAGTGCCTGATATATGGTAGGACCTTGATCAATGTAAATCAAATGCAGGAAGAAAGGAAAGAGCAGACTGAGAATAGCATGCACACGCATGTGTGCTCACACACACACACACAGTTTGAACACATGAATGATTGTAATGAAATGTAATTATATCCAAGTAAAAAGAACTAAGCAGATAATTTTTATAGATACGATGTTGCTTTGGGGCTTATACAGTCTCTATTGAAATTTTAAAATAAATTTGCTTTAATTATACAAGGGCTGTCCAGAAAAAGTCCATCCATTGCTAATGTAACAAGAACAGTTTGTGCAACATCGGTGTCACCTGGCAACCAAGGAGAGTAGACTGGAATGCACCTGTGTGAACAATGACAACTTCACTGTATTAGTCAGTGAGGGCAGTAGACGCCATTGAGTGAGCATGTGTATTGTGTGGTTGTCACATTCAAAATCACTGGGCAAGGAGAACAACAGATTTGCATCAAATTCTGTGTTAAGCTTAAACATTCCTCTGCAGAAACTATTCAGGTGATTCAGAAGGCTGCATTACGGATGCCTGGTGATTACAGTTTCATCACGACAACATGCCTGTTTATGCATCATGTCTCGAGTAGTTTTTTTGTGAAACATAAATCACCCAGGTAGCTCAGCTCCCAACAGCACTGATTTGGCACCTTGTACCTTCTGGCTTTCCCCCCAATCTGAAATCACTTTTAAAAAGGAAGAGATTTCAGACCTGTAATGAGATTCAGGAAAATACCATGGGGCAGCTGATGGTGATTGGGAGAACCATGTGAGGTCCCAATGTGTCTACTTTTAAGGGGACTGAGGCATCATTGTCCTATGTACAATGTCTCTTGTATCTTGTATCTTCAATAAGTGCCTCCCCACCCCCCACACCCCCCCGTATTACATGGCTGGATACCTTTTGGACAGATCTCATATATTCACATTTCCCCTTCTTTTTTACATCAAAGGTAGCATACTATACATACAGTTCTGCATCTTGTTTTTGTTTCTGTTTTCTTTAACAATATATATGTAGAACTCTCATTTCAGTACAGCATTCTCTGTCATGGCTGCAAAGCTCTCTATTATGAGGATGATCCAGCCAGTTCCCTCCTGATGGACGTGTGGGCCATTCTGATCTTTTGCTATTAAATAATGCTACTGTGAATAGCCATATTCATTCATGCATATGTTTTTTCACATCTGTTGAGGCTCATCTTCAAAGAAGATTCTTAGGAATAAGATTGCTGGTCAAAGGGTAAATGCATGTGCAGTTTTGACAGCTACAGCCAAATTGTCCTCCATAGATATGTATCATTTTGCATCTTACCAATAATGCACGTGAGGCCTGCTCCTCTCCCCACTCCCAGCCTCACAATGTGATAAAGCTTTCGGGTTTCTGCAGCTAATAGATAAGAAATGGTATCTCGGTGTAGTTTTCATTTACAATCCTATTATTATGAAAGAAATTGAGCATCTTATCATATATTTAGAAGTCATTGCTATAAGTGGAAACTAATGAACAAAACATGAGCAGAACAGAACCAGAGACACAGAAATAAGCAACAAATGGACAGTGACCTGAGAGGAGGGGGATAACGGGGGAAAGAAGGGGCAGGGTCTTGTCCAGGAATGAGTATGAAGGACCCATGGACATGGACAACGAAGTGGGGATTGAGGAGTGGAGGTGGGAGGGCGGGGCAGGGGAGAGCAATGGGGAAAAACTGGGACAATTAATAATTGAAAAACAATAAAAAATTTTAAGTTACTGTATATCTTTTCCTATAAACTGCATGGTCAAGCTCTGTGTCCAGATCTCCATCAGGTTTTGCTGTTCTTCGTCTCATTTGTAAGTGCCTTCTATATATGAGAGCAATTAGCCCTTAATGAAAGGAATTACAAATATCTTTTCATCATTTGTTTTTGTTGTTGTTGCTGCTGTTTGCTTGTAGTGTTTTTTGTTTCTGCATAAGGCTTTTAATGAATTCAGATTTATTATTTTTATTTTTATTACTTCTAGCCTTTGAATTATAGTTAGAATTTCCCCACTATAGACTATAAGGAAATCATTCATGTTTCCTTTTATGAATTCTCTGCTTTCATATTTTACATTTAGATCTTGAATCCATTTAGCATTTATTCTGGATAAGTGCCTTCTATATATTAGAGCAATTAGCCCTTTGGGTTCACAGGTCGGCTATCACCTAACCTGCTATGCCATCAGCCAGGACTTTTTCTTATTTTAAAAGTAGTATATGTTAATTGTAGATAGAATGAAAAGCAAAGTATAAAGAAATAGGGAGAAATTCCAAAGAGTTTACATACTTTCACTTTTTTTTTTAACTTATTTTTAATTTTTAAAAATGACTTTATTATTTTCATAGAGAAGGGCAGGGAAGGAGGAAGAAAGGGAGAGAAGCATCAATGTACAGTTGCCTTTCACCTGCCTCCAGCTATGGACCTGGCTGGAGACCTGGCTTGCAAACCTGGTTATGTGCCCTGACTGGGGAATTGAACCAGCAACCTATGGGTTTGCAGGCTGGTGCCAATTCAGTGAGCCACACCAGCCAGGGTACTTTTATTTTTTTTAATTATAAGCCAGTCAGTGAAGGACAAATACCATATGATCTCACCCATTACAGGGCAATAATGAACAAAACTAACAACAAGCAAGATAGAACCAAATATATGAATACAGTGAATAGGCCTTCAGTGGTCAGTGGGGAAGGGGGTTGAGCAGAGGAGAAAGGCAGAGGCAAGGAAGGGGAGCAGCTTAGACAAGAACCTAGTATAAAGGAACCATGGACATGGACAACAGGTAGGATTGACTTTGGGGGGAATGGGTGGGTGGGGAGGGGGACAGAGGGGAGCAAAAAGGGGATGGATGTAATACAACAACAATAAAATTTTAAAAAATTATATTTATTTAATTGTGATAACACTCCCTGTATAATTTTGTATCCTTCTCTTTCTCACTTATTCTAGCACAAGCACTTTCTTATGGTACTAAAAGCAATTTATAAACATGCATTGTAAGGCCCTCAAAATAATCCATAATTTGGATATATCATTATGTACTCACCCATTTTCACATTATTGATTTACTTTTTTGGTCATTCTTTCATTTCTTAACTATCTCTAATCCATAACTACCTTAATTGCTTTCTAGAAAGGTTATAGTAATTAATATTGCCACCAGCCATGTAAGACACTATTGCTACAACGTTTTCTGAAAAATAGCTTTCCCTCCAACAAACTTTTTTTAATCAAAGAGGAAGTAATAATTTTGGTATGGAGCAGATAAAATAGTATTATACAAAATATCTTTGATTAACCATAAATTTAGTTTTATCCTCCTTCAATGTTTGGTAAGTCAATATAGTGATATTTGCACAATACAAACACCACTAAAATTTCAGATGTATAATTTGCATCCAATTAATAACCATAGCATAATTATCAGACCCAGGACATTAACACTGATACAATTTGAGTTTCACCAGCTTTTCCACTATCATTCTTTTTTGTTTTTTAAAGATTTTATTTATTATTTTTAGAGAGAGGGTAAAGAGAGACGCAGAAACAGAAAGAGACATCAGTGTATGATTGCCTTTTACCTGTCTTCATCTACAGATCTGGCTGGAGACCTGGCTTGCAACCTGGTTATGTGCCCTGCCTGGGGAATCAAACTAGCAACCTTTGGGTTCATAGGCCAGCACTTTATCCACTGAGCCACCAGCCAGGGCTTCCACTACCATTCTTTTTCTATTCTAGGATCTTACCCTGCATCCCACATTGCATCTGGTAGTTAATTCTCCTTTGTCTCCTTTAGTCTGTAACAGTTTCATAGCTTTCCATGCCTTTCATGACCTTGACAGTTTTGAAGAGTATTCCTCATTTCATAGGGTGTCCCTCAATTTGGATTTCTGATGTTTTCTCATGATTAGAGTGAGGGTAAGCATTGTTGGCAAGAACATCACAGAAATGATGTTATGTCCTTTTCAAATCAAAGAGTTTATGATGTCAATATGATTGATTATTGGTGATTCCAACTTTGATCACTTGGTCAAGGTGACATTCCCCAGGTTTCTCTACTGCAGAGTTATGGTCTTTTCCTTATGTAGCTAATAAATATCTTAAGGGAGATACTTTGAGACTTTGCAAATCTATTTTTGTCCATTGATATTTTTTTGGCATCCATTTATGGAGCTTGTCTATGATAAATGTTACTATGATATTTGCCTAATAGAGATTTTCTATTTTGTTCTTTCCTTCTACATCTAGTCATTAAAGTTGGATTTTAATTGTTCTAACTTGTCCACTATCAGGAGCTCCTTTAGGCAGCCTCTCGTTTTCTTTTGACATGTCTTCATCTTACTTTGAGTAATTTCCTACTTTCTGGCTCCACAAAATTTTCCAGACATTTTCTCTGCCTCCGCCCTGCCACTTCTCCAAGGAGCTCTGGCTACTTTTATTGGACCCATAGTGCAAGATCTGGGCACTAGGTGTGCTCATGAGACTGGGTATCATTGTTTCTAGGACCTACCAGCAGACAGACCTAGGAAGTAATGTATCTGTAGACCATGCACATACACCCATTAGTACTATCTCTTCCCATCAGTATTTCTGTATGTATTTATCTGTTGTACATGCATGTGTCTATATATATACAGCCACACATACACACACATACATACACACACATACATGTACATACATAATATTATGAGTGATCCAATCCAGCAACACAGGGTTGATTTTAACTTTCCCCATTCTCTTATTTGCAAATTTTTTCACCAACAGAGAAAAACCAGGCTGTGATTATCTACAACATATTGATTTATTTGCTCTAGTGAACATTTCATGAGAAACACACTTGCTAAATAAAATTAAGTATTTATAGATCTTTTTGTTTTTTTAGCCTGACAATATCTAGTTGAGATATAGTTTACCATCATAATTTAAGCCTCTTTCTTTATGCCTGTAAAGAGTGTAGTTGTGTTACTCATTCATAATGTTTGCAATCTACTTTAAGTTTAAGTTCCCTCTATAGTCTGGGAAGTTTTGTATGCTTATTTTTTAGGGCATATGAAGGGTATGGATTTAATAAGAAGGGCTGTAGGAAAAGATAGGCTCAAAGATGTCATTAACCTTTTAAAACTCAGCTCTTGGTACAGTTTTTACAATTCAATCAATACATATTGAATAAAAAGAACTAACGTATATATGATACAAAATTTGATATTGTAAAATCACACTTAACAGCAGTAGTATTTGAAACTGAAAGGATGACATTGGAAAAAATATGGCTGAGCCCTGGCTGGTAGCACAGTGGATAAGGTGCTGGCCCACAAACCCAAAGGTTGCTGGTTCGATTCCTAGCCAGGGCAACATAACCAGGTTGCAAGCCAGGTCTCCAGCCAGGTCCATAGCTGGAGGCAGATGAAAGGCAACCATACATTGATGTTTCTCTCCCTCTCTGCCTCTCTCCCTTCCCCTCTCTCCTAAAAATAATAAATAAAATATTTTTTAAAAATATGGCTTGGAAAGAAAAAATAGTAACAAACAAATCAAATTACCAGGGAAAATGGCTTCAAAGTCTCACTTTGCCCTTTTTTTTTTTTTTTTTTTTTTACTGAATTCTATTCTATACCTTTCCAATCAGCATTTTGAGTTTTACACGAATTTGAAAAATGCCAAATTTGTCAAAGATTTCTAAAAAAATGAGTAACACCCATATCAAAGCTTAAGGTAGTAAGAAGGAAGTTACCTGCAATACCATTTTCTTATCCTTACATATGTGTATTGTGAGTACTCGAGTCTGAGAAGTTTTCCTTCCATTTCCTGTTTTCGCTGAGGAAACTCCAAGTTAGATTTCTGTCATCTGGACTTTTGTCAAACATGTTAAGTCTAGCTTTTCAGCAGCAAGTGGCCTTGGTATTGCAGATATTCCCACATGTTCCTTTTTGCTAGCAAACTATAGTCTTCTGAAACAGCCCCTTTTCCCCTGGCCCTCACCCTCTCTTCTCTTGCCAAATTGTGCTCTCAGGAAACAACCTGCCACAGTTTACTCTAACTTCGAAGAATTCAAGTCCACAGGATAGAAGAAAGAAGAAGAAAACCAGCATTTGGGGGCATTACCAGGCACTGTGCCAGGGATCTGCATATATTCCTTTTCTTTTTCTTTTTCTTTTTTTCAATTTTGAGCCTCATGTCTAAAATAAAGAGGGGGAGTGGATTTGACCACCACAGTGAAAATTTTAATGAAAAAAAATATTTTTTACTTATTTTAATGAATGGAGTCACCCATTTTAGGAAAGCTAATAGCTATTCCACTTAACCCACTGGGAAACAGCATCTCCTTTAACTTCAGCTAGCCTCCTCCTATGCTGGCTTATCTCGTCTCTCCTGTGCTAGACGCTGACTAGTATTAACTGAAGATTAAGTTGTCTTTACTGACAATCAGAGCAGATTCTGTTCTCTGATTGGGTCCATTTCACAAGTATTTATGGAGCTCCTGCATCATAAATCTCATTGCCTGGGGAAGGACGATTGGAAGAGGATGTACAGGGAATGAACTCCCCCCACTCCATCTTTGAGAAGCTCGCTGGTCAGTGATCACACACACACACACACACACACCCCACACGAGTGCGATTAGAGAATACGGACGTGTCTATCAGGGTAGGTCTCCATGCCTCATGATTTTTGCTGTCTAATCTCCAGCGGGCTCTAGGAGCCTTTCGCATTCTGCGAGCAGGGTTCCTTCCGATTTCCCTTTAACCAGCGGTACACACAGCCACTTTCTCTGGCTCTCAAACAATAATAAACATGGTGGGCGAGTAATAAATAACTCCATGAAGGCTGTTCTGTTTCCAGCTGGAGGGAGACTGCTTATCCTTGTTAGTACCGGGCAGGATTTAGGGGCTTAAACTTGGTGTCAGAGCACCCTTTTCTCTCCAAGACACATTACTTTTGCCTAGTGCTTATCTTGATTCACTCAGCTGTGTCTCTTTATTTATGTTCTTGCTCCGACACAGGGTGGAGATGACGGTGTGCTGGCCTCTTGTCTTCCCAGCAGAGTTGAGAGAGACACCTGAGGACCTCATCCCAAGAACATGCCCCTCCCTTTAGATGGTGATGCTGGTGGTGAATTCAGAACAAAAGGGAGTTGTCAGGCTGGGCACTGACACTATGAAGTTTCCTACTTCCCACCTGTCTCTCTAGAGTCCTGGCTGTTGGACTGGGTTTGGCTTCATAGGTTTTTTTTTTTTTTTCTTCCAGGAATTGCCTAGGATTTGATGACTTCTAATTCTACTCTTGGTTGCACTCAGTTTCACCCAAATGCTGCCTATTCCAACAGCTAAGGGTCTTGGTTGTACCGTTTATTGTAATGTGTTTTCTGAAGGGCTCTGTGCTCCTGGCTGGTGTGGTTGAGGGCCGGGTCACCCCATACAGATGTGGACATAATTTGTGTGCACAGGACACACACCATGTCCTCAACCTCAGATAGGACCTTGTGGTGTTGTTGGGAACTGCAGAGAGACCTCTAAGAAGGAGGCAGTGTCTCTTACTGTCAGCTTTCCTTTGCACTTGTCTCAAAATCTAAGCAAAATCTGAAGACAAAGAGAATTCCCTAGGAAAAAGAAATTGGCCATAAATAGCCACAGCTACTCTGGTTTTAATGAGAAATGAAAACAGTTATGAGTTCTTAGTTCACACTTTCTTCATTGCAAACTAGATTTTGGATCCTAAGGCTTTGGGCCGCCTTGGGTGAATCTGAAGGAGAGTAACCAGGAAGACCAAGCTAATGTTTCCATTTACTTTATTGAGTGCTCTGCAGGACTCAGGTAGGGACCTCACAGTTTTGCCTAGAGTTTCTAAATAATACCTGGGAAAGGTGTCCATGTGACTTTGGACTATGGGAGAAAAGAAAGTAAGTTAGTTGTGAAGTAACATTTATCACATATCTATATGGGTACATGTGCTTGTATAGACACTTTAAAAGTATTTTTAAAGTATGAAGGAGGAACCCCCAAAAACCTAGAATTATCTTCTAGAGGGCTGGCCCCTTATAGTATAGGCTTCCCCCACTAAGTGAGTGTTCTAGGCACCCATCTGTATCAGTGTACCAGCTGGTGTTGTTGTGAGAGGTTACGTTCAGCTTCAGTGATTTATTTTTTGAAGACTCAGTGGCATTTGCCCATTTCATGATGGGTGATTTATGAGTGCACCTGACCACACTGCAGTGACTAATCAGCAGTTTTTGACCAAAAATGGTATGACCCCCATGCCCCACTCTCCCTGTTCACCAGATCTCACCCTAGCAACTTTCTTTTCTATTTCCCATGGATGAAAAGTCCTCAAAGGAAAATGTTTTGCCATGTGGAAAAGGTGAAACAAAAATGGCAGTTGCTCTAAGAGGCATCAAAATCAACGAGTCCAAAAACTTTTGAACAGTGGGAAAAACATCTTGCTCAATTGGAGAGACTTTGAAGGTGACTGAAGTTTAAGCATGTAAGAATGATGCATAATTTTAATAAGTAAATTCCTGGGTTTTGGGTCCCCCTTCGTGTTTACAAGTCATGGGAGGATATTCACAGAACAATTGTCATTGGTTGCCTCTGGATGCAGGTAGTGAGTGGGGACTGAAGAGGGCAGAAATAAGGAGACTTAATTTTTTCTTTATACACTTCAAATCTGCAAACGTTAATAAGTATTTATTTTTACATTTATAATTAGGGGAAAAAAACCTTTCGTTTTAAAAAGTAGCTGGGAGGTTGGCTTGTGTGCCTGAGGCTGTCTGAAAGAGGGGTTAAGTCAGAGCCTTGTTCATCAGGGGGGAGTGTTTTGGGGGGCACTGAGCCCCTCCAATGGGCACAGGCCGCCCAGTCTGTTTTGCCACATGGAGGAGGCTAAGGCCACTGTCACCAGCAACTGGCCTGTGAGAGCCTGCAGCTCCTCAGTCCTGACCTCCAGCAGATGTCACTGCAGGCCCTGGGGGTGGGGAGTAGGGTGATCAATCAATGTCCGGCTAGACCTGGGGCAGTAGGGAGAATCCTGACACCAAATGAGCAGATAACTAGGAAGCCCCGCAGCAGGGCCTCGAGTCTTAACATCATTTTTAGTTAGAGTTAGTCTTGAGTGGGCAGCTGGAGGCCAGAGAGCATGTGAATGCTTTGCAAACATCTCATTTAATCTACCACATGCCTATTGGCTCTGTTATTAGTACCATCTAACAGGAACCAGAAACTTAGAAAGCTGAAGAATTTGTCCAGGTTCACTCAGCTTCCAAAATAGGTCTTTATTAAAAATATAGTTGCTTAATGTGTGTGTAAGTTTTATGTTGATAAAGTAGATGCTATACAGCCTCCATGTTTTTCTAGCACTTTCTCACACTTGGGTAATCTTTCTAGTCTAAAGTCTTCTAAAAAACATCAAACGTATGGCTTTATTTCAGTTTTTCCCCAGGGCCTGACGGTCACAGGCACTCACTAAAAAGTAGCCTAACTCTATTACCTGTGGGACACACCTCTGACAGGACTCAGTTTACCAGGTCGAAGCCTTGGATGCAAGTCTGAGGGTGGGGCTGGGTAAGGCTGCTTAATGTGGAGAAAGTGTTCTCATTCTTCAGCCCACTCTTTCCTCATAGTTTTCTCCTTTTTCTCTTCCTTTCCTTATAAAAACATCTGAGTCTGTGCTCTGGGATAAGAGAAAAATGCGGGTTCTACCCAATTTAGCTCTTCCTCTACTGATCTGATTAGAATAAACAAGAGCCTCCTAGGACTTGTAAAAAAAAAAGTCCTTACTCAGATCTTGGATGAATTATTGCTGAGAGGTTTTAATTGGCTGTGGTTGGCTTCTGACCTCTTGCACAGATTGATTTATGAGGCAAATTTGCAATCAGCGGTTGGAAAAATTGATAGCATGGTAGCAGATAGAAGTTGCTGTTTGACTAGGGCATGGAAAATATTTATGCCATCCCAGCCCCCACTACAAACAGAGTTGCATGTCAGCGGACAACACTGCCTTAGGAACATTGATGGGCCCTCAGCTAGCCCTCCAGGCTCTGTTTCTACAGTCAGAGAAAGGTTGCCATTTTCCAATCTGCAGGGGGGGCGAAATTAAGTTAAGTTGTAGGACCATGTTTTGTTTTGCTTTTCTTAACATTATTCTTAAAAGGCCTACCACATTCTACATATGAAGATTTCCCTTTTACACACGAAAGTGATTTTTTTTGACCACTATTTTAGTATTTTGTATGGTTTTTCAGGAGACATGATGATTTCTACTTGTGATCTCTGGCCCTAGGGATTTTGGGCATGCCGGCAGAATGTAGAACAGCAGGTTCCATCCTTGCTTCGAGAAGGAAGTCAGATTGTGAGGGGCTGTGAGGGAGGGCAAGTGAGGCTGTGAGGACAGGCAAAGCATTACAGGTTGACTCCATATCACCTATGTGCTTGGTCCTAGATCCTTTAGGTAAGTGGGAGACCTGTGCTCAGTGATCTTTCCGTCTCGTTCGTATTACTTCTAGGTTGTAGGACACAGTTAAGGTCCAATGAGCCATTCTTAGAAAAATGCTTTGGAAATAACTGAAGCATTTCTCTGCATGAATTCTTATTGTCTCTGTGTTACACAGATTTACATTGATTGCTGGCTGCCTGCTACCTAGTCTGTGTCTAACCTTCCATGGCACTTTGCTGGGTACAGAGTCAGTGTCTAGTAACTTTGTTTTAACTTTGTTCATTTATTCATTCACTCAGCAAGTCTTTATTGAGTCCCTGCCATGAATAGCCTCTGAGTGGGCACCTATGTACAGCAGTGAACAGATGTGGATCTTACCTACACAGAGCTTAGCTTCTATGAAAAAGCAGACATTGAACAAGTAAAAAACATAAATATGCCATTATAGGTTATCATATGCACCAAAAGAACAGGATGCTGTGCAGGAGAATAAAAGGGGATGCCTATGTTGCTTTAGGTAGTCAAGGAAGGACCCATCTGAAGGGGACATTTAAGTTGAGACCTGAAGAAAGGAGCCAGGAATGAAAAGCACGAGGAAAAGCATTCCAGGCAGAAGGAATAGCATGTGCAAAGGCCCTGCAAAGAAGTAGGGTTGAGCCCTGGCTGGTAGCGCAGTGGATAAGGCGCCGGCCTGCGAACCCAAAGGTCGCAGGTTCGATTCCCCAGCCAGGGCACGTAACACGGTTGCAAACCAGGTCTCCAGTCAGATCTGTGGCTGGAGATAGGTGAAAAGCAGCCATACATTGATGTCTCTCTCCCTCTCTGCCTCTCTCCCTTCCCCTCTTTCTAGAAATGATTAAATAAAATCTTAAAAAAAAAAAAAAAAGAAGAAGAAGAAGAAGTAGGGTTGAGAAGGTATAATCTAGGATCTAAAAATGGCCTGTGTGGGTGAAGTTTAGTGAGCAACAGAGATGTTGGATAGGTGGTCAGAAGGTGACCAGAGTTATTTAGGTTTTTGCAGCCTAAGTTAAGAAGTTTGGACTTTGTTCCATGAGCAATGGGAAGGCATGTTGATAGTTACAGAACCTCCCAAGAACACTGCATTGAACTTCTGGCTAAAGAAGGCCTCTTGTTAACCATGAGACACATCATATGAGGTCATGTGTTTCCAGAAAGTTTAGTGTATCTCTTTTATTAGTTTTTAATGCATATTCTATACCCTGCATGTAAACTACACAATTGGGATAGAATCCACTTTTGTTCACTTACTGTATCATAAGAGTGTCCCCATGTTATCAAATATTCTTCTACCATATGATTTTCAATGACTTCTTAATATTTCCAGTATGGATGTATTGTACTGGGTCTAGTCTAGCTCCTATTGAAATTTGAGTCTAATAACTTAGTAACAGTATTAGTAACTTAGTTATAAGGAACTAAAATAACAATATATTAATGTCCTTGCACATTCATCTTTGCATACATATACCTCTTATTTCCTTAGGGAAAATTCCTGGGCCAAGAGCATATGCTTATTTTCATAATTAAGTTAAAAGTGCAAGGTGTCAGCCCGAAAGCTATCAACTTACCTGCCCCTGACTGAAGTTGAGAGTAGCTACCTAAACAGGGGTGCTGTTTCCCAGGGTTGTAGATTGAGCTGCAGAGGAAATGAGGAGTTACTCTGACCTGTTTGGGCTGGAATCTTGGGTCTGCCTTTCCTTACCTTTCACGACTGCAGGTATGCACACACCCACCTTAACCTGAAAGATGCTTTGTTTCTTCATCTGGCAAATAGGGGAGATGATCGTACTTGCCCCAGAGGACTGATGCAAACATTAAGAGAAATTGTGTATGGAAAGTATTTAACAGAGCACCTGCCCAGAGTAAGCATTTTTTAGTGCTCTCTCTCTCTCTCTTTTTCTTTCTCATTCTGTGTGTGTGTGTGTGTATGTGTTACAGTTGCGAATTTGGATGCTGTTTTGAGCAAACGGAGAAAGGGAAATTCCTGTCTCCAATATCACATCTTTTAGGCATTAAATAAAGTGTTTACTCACCTTCTCCTGGAAACTAAGCGTGTAATCTCAATAGTGAAAGGTGAAATTTCTCCCACATGAACATCATCTCTGGCTTAGAGACTAGTGTTGCCTTAAATCTTTCCTCCTTGGCTCCTATTATGAGGCAAAAGCTTGGCTCGGTAGTAAAAGCCCTTAGAGACCTGTTTTGAAAGGCTGGTTCTTGACACTCATAGGTGTTGTGGTCTTAGGCAGGTTGCTCACTTTCTCTGAGCACCCCCCCACCCCCACTGTAATACAAGATCATACCACCTCTCCCTATTGATGTGAGGATTAAATACCATTCATATAAACAAGCGCACTTCACTTCTGCTTGTGGATCAACACATGTTGTTGAGTCGAAATCTCATAGCCACCTCCTAGCAATAACTAGAGGGGATATGAGAAAGAAAACATCCAGCAGCCATGAGAAAAGACATCTGCTCTTATGTCTAGCTCAGTCTTTGATTCCTGCAGTGATCAATTGCCTCTCCCCTTTCATATGCTGTCGTAAAAAATCACAGTGACCCTGACGTATAACCAAGATAAGGAAACACTAGTGATAAGAACACTGAATGGATCCTGATGTATTATAGGGTTAGTTGAATGATTACGTTGACCTGCAGTCTTCCTCCTTCATCAGTTGAGAAAAACTCTGAAATGGCCAAGGGGTCCAAGGCAGGCAGTAGCCCAAACAACTGAAGCGTAGAAGAGGTGCTTGAGTTCATGGCTGTCCTAACAGAGTGTCAACAAGCAGAGAACCACTGTTTCTGTCAAGTTTACTGTGAAAAGGTCCCATTCCCATTGGGATTGATGGCCCTGTTGTCCTGCCAGAACCAACTAGGGCAGAGCTGGATTTTATCTGAGGTAGGATAGGCGAGCAGTAAGGGTAGGAAAAGGACCCAGATAATCAAAAAGCGTGAGACGATCAGGAGTTTGAAAGTCAGCATGCAAACTAGGTTTTGAGAATTTTCTAATTAGTTTTTTTTTTTTTTTTTTTAAGATTTATTATTTTATTATTTTTAGAGAGAGGGGAAGGGAGAGAGGCAGAGAGGGAGAGAGACATCAATAGATGGTTGCCTTTCACCTGCCTCCAGCCACAGATCTAACTGGAGACCTGGTTTGCAACCTGGTTATGTGCCCTGGCTGGGGAATCAAACCTGCGACCTTTGGGTTCGCAGGCCGGCACCTTATCCACTGTGCTACCAGCCAGGGCTAATTAGGTTTTTTTTTTTTTAAATTTTATTGTTGTTGTATTACATCCATCCCCTTTTTGCTCCCCTCT
>PVIW01014870.1:0-21800 GCA_004026585.1 Noctilio leporinus | reverse complement strand
TCTTCCTTGATTTCTTTCTTCATTGTTCTGTAGTTTTCTGAGTATAGGTCTTTTACCTCCTTAGTTAAGTTGATTCCTAGGTACTTTATTTTTCTTGTTGCTATGGTAAATGGGATTTGTTTTTTCGCTTCTATTTCTGTTGTTTCATTATTGGTATACAAAAATGCTTTTGATTTCTGGATATTGACTTTATACCCAGATAATTTGCTAAATTTGTTTGTTAGGTCAAGTAAGTTTTTGGTGGAGCCAATCGGGTTTTGTATGTACACTATCATATCATCTGCAAATAATGACAGTTTGACTTCCTCCTTTCCAATTTGGATACCTTTGCTTCCTTTTTCTTCTCTGATGGCTATAGCTAGAACTTCCAAGACAATGTTGAATAGAAGTGGAGAAAGTGGGCAGCCTTGTCTCGTTCCTGATCTTAGGGGGAAAGGTTTCAGTTTTTGTCCATTAAGTATGATGTTGGCTTCAGGTTTCTCATGTTCCAGGTCTTTCAAATAAGGCTGCTATACAGATTTTTGTATGAACATGCCTGTACTTTTCCAGAAACACAATTCTTTTTTTGTTTTAAAGATTTTATTTATTATTTTTAGAGAGAGGGGAAGGGAGGGAGGCAGAGAGGGAGAGACACATCTGTGTATGTTTGCCTTTTATCTGCCTCCAGCTACTGACCTGGCTGGAGACCTGTTTTACAACCTGGCCATGTGCCCTCGCTAGGAGTCGAACCAGCAACCTTTGGGTTCGAAGACTGGTACCTTATCCACTGTGCCATCAGCCAGGGCCTTAAGTTTATTTTTAACATCTAAACCCAAACTGCACAAACTTAGTACCTGGTTCGCAAAGTCCCTTCCTGCATCTCATAATTAGCCCTGCTCAATCCCAGAATGCCTTGCTTTAGAGACACATACCCAGACTTCAATGGGACTCCAGCATTTCTAAAAAGGGGTAATTCCAGTCTCCAGTAGAGGCAGAATTTACCTGCAAGCCTCTGGTCCCGGTCCTAAGCACCTTCACCCAGCAGATACCCTGATTTCCCATGCTTGCCTCCCCATGGGTGCTCAGGGCCCAGCTCTGCCTACGGTCTCCACCTGGCCCTGTCAGGACTGTATGATCCTTGGTGCCCAGAGGGGCCACCAGCCTGGACTTTAGTTGTCAACCCTTGAAAGTTGTAGAATGTCGCACCTGTACCTGTATGGGTGTTCCCTGTACCAGCCAGCCCATATTTTCTATTCAGCTCCTGCCTAAAGGCCAGGCTGGGCTGGGCAGGACTGACGCTAGGGCACAAGGCTTTCTGAGCTGGTGTAACCAGTGGGCTGTGCAGTAAGGGCACAGAGTCATTACGGTTTGTTCCAGAAGAGGTAAATGGGAACCACGAGAGCAGGGCCATAAGACAGAGACAGCGAAGAGGATGACTCAGATACCACAAATAAATAATAAAAAGGGCCAGCATGTGCTTGAGGGCTGATAGATGGGTGGAAGTGAGGGGGTCCTCTGGCAATCAGGGGACCCCTGCGCCTCAGGTGTGCTGCTGCAGTCACTGCAGGGCTCCCAGGGGAGGCTGTGGGTAGGCTGCAGTCTAAAGAGCAGCACATAAAGAAGGGGGCCAGGGTTGCCACCCACCAGAGTTGGAACCCTCTCATCCAAGGAAAGAAATAATCCTTTTTATACCTGGTCCTAATGAGACGCACATGGAAGCCCTCTTTAAGCCAGAAGGCTCTACATAGATTCATTTCATGTTGTATGTATCAACACTTTGGGAACCAGATAGTCCTGGGTTTGAATCCCAGCTTAGCGTCTTACCTGCATGTCTCTGAGCCTCATTTCCTCATCTGTAAAGCAGGTAGGATTCTTGGTCAGGGAGTGATTATGAAGATCACAGGAGATTATGTGTGTGGAGTTTTTGAAAGAGAGCTGGCATGAGGATACACCATTAAATATCAGCTCACATTATTCAAAAATGTGCTTTTTCACCTAAAATATATTAGACATTTTTCATATCATTAAGTATACAAGGAGTGTCTTCATTTTTTAAAAATTTATTATTTTTAGAGAGAGGGAGAGAAACATCATTGTATGGTTGCCTTTCACCTGCCTTCAACTATGGATCTGGCTGGAGACCTGGCTTGCAACCTGGTTACGTGCCCTGACTGGAAATCGAACCAGCGACCTTTGGGTTTGAAGGCTGGTGCCTTATCCACTGAGCCACCAGCCAGGGCTATAGATAGGCTTTTTGCTCTACAGTCAGCCTCCCCTCCTAGCTCCCAGGAAATCCCAGCCCTTGGGGTAGTTGCAGGGTCCTAAAGCATCAGCTTCCTAGGCTTCAATAGCTTCCACACTTAATGCCCTCCAGAAATATCTTCCTGATTTACACTCCAGCCTATTCCTCCACATCCTTGCAAACGTTCTGTCTTACCATTTGTTCTTGTCTTGTTGAAATGAATAGTCATTGTGTTAACTTCTCTAGTTAGGGAATCCAGTGCTCTCCCCTGAATTCTCCCCTCCTTATCCTGGGATAAGCTCTCTCGAGGGTGGCCTAAAGCCAAAGAAAACAGGTACTGGTGCTGGCAGCAAGGACAAACTTATTTAAGTGAAGCTGGTTTTCCAGGTTGCCTTTTCAGGTCATCTTTGACAAGAGTACCCATTGTGGAATTTTAAAATTAAATGTTATATGCGTTTCAGGTATACAGCTTTATAACACATCATCTGTCTATTCCTCTGTGTGCTCACCACCCAAAGCCTAGTCTTCTTCCATCACCATATAGTTGACCCCGTTTTCCCTCGTCATCTTCTTGTAACCCCTGTCCCCTGGTGATAACCACTATGCTATACTGTTCTTCGTGTCTGTGAGTTTACTTGTTCCGTTTGTTCACGTGTTGCTTTTTGTTTTCTATATCATATATGTATGCAGCTGTATGATTCTTGTCCTTTTTCAGCTGATTTATTTTACTTAATATGAAACTCCAGCTTGGTCTGTGTTGCTGCAAATGACAACATTTTGATTTTTATGGCTGAGTAATATTCAGGGTTTATAGGTACCGTATCTTCTTTATCTAATCATTGGTTGAAGGACACTTAGGTTGTTCCCATGTCTTGGCTATTGTGAATAATGCTGCAATGCACCTTGGGGTATGTTTATCTTTACATAGAAGCTTTTTCAAGTTTTTCTGGTAGATACACAGAAGAGGGATTGCTAGGTCATATAGTAGCTCTGTTCTTAATTTTTTTTTTTTTTTTTTGAAGAGACTTCATATTGTTTTTCACAGAGGCTGCACCAATTTACATTCCCATAAGCAGTGAATGAGGTTTCTCTTCTTTCCCCATCCTTTCCAACACTTGTTATTACTTGTCTTGTTGACAATAGCCAGATGATGATTGCTTTTCTTAAGTAATTTCTGAGACAGAGATCACAAACAGATATGTTGGTTTGTCTTGTCTAGCATTATCCATTAATGTATATATGAATTTTACCCCAAAATGATATCATTGCTCGTATGTTTCTGATAGAATGGTAAGTACATGCCACAGTCTGTTATAAGATTTTTTTTTTTTTAAGATTTTATTTCATTATTTTTAGAAAGAGGGGAAGAGAGAGAGGCAGAGAGGGAGAGAGACATCAATGTACATTGCGTTTCATCTGCCTCCAGCCACAGACCTGACTGGAGACCTGGTTTGCAACCTGGTTATGTGCCCTGGCTGGGGAATCGAACCTGCGATCTTTGGGTTCGCAGGCCGGCGCCTTACCTACTGTGCTACCACCCAGGTGTTATAAGATTTTACTTATGAAATATGGCTATATCAATTCTAGGTTAAGCCCTAGAAGGGTTTTCTTTTATTTATTTATTTTTAAGCTAAAAGAAGGAATTTTTTTCTTTTTTATTATTTTTAAATGTATTTTATTTATTTTGCTATTACAGTTGTCCCAATTGTCCCCCCTTTGCCCCCCTCCACCCAGTACCCTATTTCCTCCAACAATGTCCTGCTTAGTTCATGTCCATAAGCCATGCATTTAAGTACTTTGGCTTCTCTATTTCCTTTGTTCTTCTTAGAAGGCTTTTCTTTTAAACTTTGTATTGAAGTGTATCATAGATTCAGAAAAGTGGAGGTATTTTAGGTGCTCACTTGATACATTTTTGATCAACTGTACACATTCATATAACCAGCATTTAATTGGCCACCTTCCTGATTTCTAACAACCTAGGTTAATTTTGCCTATTTGGTACATATAAATGGAATCAAACAGTCTATACTTTTTTCTGTCCAGCTTCTTTCATTTAACATTAATGATTTTCATTTATATTGTTGGAAGTAGCCATAGTTCATTTGCTTCCATTACTAGATAACTTTGCAAATAATAAATCATCATTTACTTATCTATTCTGGTGTTGATGGGTGTTTGGGTAGTTTATATATTGGGGATAAAATAAATATTCTTATACCTGTCTTTTGGTGAGCACATGTATGATCTCTGCTAGATATACATCTAGAAGTGGAATTATGTGCATTATTCTTTTTTTAATTTAATTTTATTGTTGTTGTATTTCATCCATCCCCTTTTTGCTCCCCTCCGTCCCCCTCCACACCCTGCATTATTTTTTTTAAATATTTTATTTATTATTTTTAGAGAAAGAGGACGGGAGGGAGGAAGAAAGGGAGAGAAACATCAGTGTATGGTTACCTTTCACCTGCCTCCAGCTGGGGACCTGGCTGGAGACCTGGCTTGCAACCTGGTTATGTGCCCTGGCTGGGAATCGAACAAGCGACCTTTGGGTTCGCAGGCTGGTGTCTTATCCACTGTGCCACCAGCCAGGGCTAGATGAAATCTTTTACCTTTAAAGTTTTGAGAAAAAGAAAACCATTCATACTATTTATGAATTAAGAGCTATCTATTCATTATTGCCCATGTTCAAGGTAACTTCATTTATCTGTCTGATGTGCACTATTAGCCATATGCTAATAATATTAACCTACCTAGCTGTCTGCCTCCAACTCCAATGCATTCACACAAACAAACAAACAACTTTTCCTAAAACTAAATCTTTTTAAAGCTAAAATAGAATCACTGCAGGTTTGTTTAAGAATAGAAAAAGAAGTGGTTACCCTTTTGGCCCAAGGCTTTTGGGGTGTGTTGGAGAAAGGTAGGAGGTAGAATCAGTTCTAATTCTGCTTGGACTTTTGAAATGAGTGGTTCTGCAGTTGATAAGCAAATTGCATTGATACGAGTTTCTAGAACTCTTATGTCCTCTTATGTCCTTATGCCACCTGTTTCCACCTCAGTCTTGCCATACCCCAGTCCCAGTTTCTTGGGTTCAATTAGTGAACAATTGTGGGAAAAATAAAACTGAGATTAGATAATCTCTGGTGATCAGGCAGGAGGCAAACCGAAAACCTGAAGCACAGAAAACCGCCTCCCACTCCTTTCTTCTGGAAGCAGGTGAGGCCTGTGGCAGTTATCCTCTGTCCTTCACCCTGGGCTCCATTGTTTGCCAGCTGGTTAGTCCACTTGGCCTCTTTGAACTTCAGTTTCCCTATTAACAGTTCATGAATTCCTACTTTTTTTTTTTTTTTTTTTGAGGATTTGCTTAGCGTTGTCAATGTAAGAACATCCAGACCTGTAGAGAGGTTTTATAAAAATTTATTTGAGCCAAAAAGAGGACACACCTGAAAGCCAGATCTCATTAGATTCCGATAAATGTTTCAAGGAAGAACGGTTTGCAATTTCTCTTATGCATTTGAAATTAAGGAGGGAATGGAGGGGGGAGAAAGCAAGATGGGGAATCAGAGAAACCTGTGGCTCAAAGGAGCTGGGGATTACTTTTTCTGGGAAGCAGCCTGTAACTGGCATGGTGCGTCCTGCTGTCAGACTCCCTTCTGCCTTGCTGTGCTGTAGTCTCCAAGCTCACCAGGTGGTCCAAGATAGTCGCCTGCCTTTTCCTGTCACAAGCTGCTGGCCAGCTGGCCAGAAGAAAGAAAAGATGAGCCTTCCCTTTGAGGATTATTCTCCGAAGTTGTACCCGCTACCTCTCTTTAAATCCCATTGGTTAGAAGTTCACCTTCAGGCCAGATCACCTGCTGGGGAAGCATGAAAATGTGGTCTCTATTCCACATGGCCACCAAACATCTGAGAGTGCATTGTGAAAGAAGAAGGGGCTATTGGGGTTTTCTGTTACAGCACCTATTAGAGCTGCTATAAAGATAAGGGAGCTAATACCCTTATCTTTATATCCATCAAAATATCCGTTGAACTGGATATTTTGCATGTAATTCATTCTGTTGATTTGCCAAGTAGGCTTTCCAAGAGGCTGCTGGCCTCTTTCATCACCACGATGGAAGAGGAGAAAACCACGTTTCAAGCCAAACAGGACTCTGGGTCATTGTGAGAATAGGAGGATGACTACGGTGAAGCAGAACCCCCACTACCTTCAATGCTTTGTTGACAATGAGACTATTAAACTGGCAGAGATTTGTACTGCGCTGGGCTGTGTGAGGTGGTCTGCTAGGCCTTCAAGGATGCTGGTTATCCACTGACTGTGGAAAATGTAGGTATAGTTAGGATTTACCAGTGGTAAGCAACAGAAACCCACCAGAAGCTGTCATGAATTAGTTCATTAGTTAATCTTTTAGATTCCACATGTGAGATTTTGCAATATTTGTCTTTCTGTGTCTGGCTTATTTTAAGGATTGTATTATTTTTATTTTTAGAGAGATGGGAGGGGAGAGAGAAAAGCCTTCATGTGCAAGAGGTGTGCATCGATCCATTGCCTCTGGCACACCCTCACCAGGGACCCGGCCCACAACCCAGGCATGTGGCCTGACCTCAAATTGAACCTGGTACTTAGTCCCCTGAGCCATAGCAGCCAGGGGTACGTGTGGTTTATTTTACTTTGCATAATGTCCTTCAGTTTTCATCCCTGCTGCCACAAATGAAGTTTGGTAGTGTTTTCTCCTAAACTGGTTAAATTTAGGGAGGAAATTTATTGGCTAGTGACAGTGAGAAGTCCAGAGGTAGGTAGACTTACATGGTTGTGTCTAGGGAGTCCACAACCTCAAAATTAAGTTGGCCACTGTGACTTCCTGTTTCTGTCTTTGTCTCCCTCTGCCTTTCCGTCTTTTTCTCTCCCTATTTTTCCTTGTGTTGGCTTTCTTCTTTTTATTTTATTTTATTTTAAAGATTTTATTTATTATTCTTAGAGAGAGGGGAAGGGAGAGAGGCAGAGAGGGAGAGAGACATCAGTGTGTAGTTGCCTTTCACCTGCCTCTAGCTACGGACCTGGCTGGAGACCTGGCTTGCAACCTCATTATATGCTCTGGCTGGGAATTGAACCAGCAACCTTTGAGTTTGCAGGCCAACTCCTTATCCACTGAGCCACCAGCCAGGGCTTAGCTTTCTTCTTTTTTTTTTTAAATATTTTATTTCATTATTTTTAGAAAGAGGGGAAGGGAGAGAGGCAGAGAGGGAGAGAGACATCAATGTATGGTTGCCTTTCACCTGCCTCCAGCCAAGGACCTGGCTGAAGGACCGGCTTGCAACCTGGTTATGCGCCCTGGCTGGGGAATCGAACCTGCGACCTTTGGTTTCGCAGGCCGGCACCTTATCCACTGTGCTACCAGCCAGGGGTAACCTAGCTTTCTTCTTAAGCAAGTTCTCTCCACATGCTTGCTCTTGCCACTGTCACTTTCACAAGCCCAAAGAAAAGAGCATCTCTGTTTCCTAGTGGGCAAAAAGGAGTGCCCTTATCAATTTAGCGTAAACGAGTTAGGAGGCATTGCTGGAAATAAATGATAACATTTTATTCAAGGCTCTGAGGGTTTGCAAACCAGAAACACAATTAGATAATAAGCGGAATGTTCTGAAGAAGGAAGTCTAAGAGTTACTATAGTAAAAATTACATTCTTGAGATGAACCAGTCCTGCATTCTTGCCTCTGGATTGTTCCCAAATGTTAATAGTCTAGTGGACACGTGAACATTCTTTTCTCAGTCCTTCAGAGGGTAGCCAGAGGATTACCAATAGGGTACCTATGTAAAACTTGAAGTTCTTTGGCTAGTTAAAGCAAGAATAGAATCATTTTGCCCTGACCGGTGTGGCTCAGTTGTTTGGGAATCATCTTGAAAAGTGAAAAGTCACCGGTTTGATTCCAGGTCAGGGCACATACCTGGGTTGCAGGGTTGATCCCCAGCTGGGGGCGAGAGAGAGGCAACCACACATTGATGTTTCTCTCCCTCTCTTTCTCCCTCCCTTTCCCTCTCTCTAAAAAATAAAGTAAAATAAAATAAAATCTTTTGAAAAAAGAATAGAATCATTTCCTCATGCCTCAACTACTTGATTTCAGTAATTTTAGTAGCTTGACTGTATTGATTCCATTTAATTGCTTTGTTCTATTACCCTCTACAGTATGACTGTGAGGTAGGTATTTGGGGTACACAGCCTCTCTTGAGGGATGTCATGGTGACCGCTGGGAACCACCTCATCAGCTCTTTAAGTTTGTCAACCTGTGGACAGTAATGAGTTCGGACTCGCAGGACCTTAAAGCCCTGTAAATCTTGGCGGTTTCCTGCTCAGCACACCTGTGGGAGCCACCTGGCTTAGGTGGCTGGCCACATCCCTTTGAAAAAGATTGCCTGGGCAATATAAATAACCATCCCTTGAGAATAACCACTGATTCGGTTCTCAGACTTTATAGATGGGGAAACTGAGTTCTAAAGAGCAGAATTCCCGTGTCTTGATTTGGATTTCCCTGAGAACAAGGACTTGGGTGCAGATGCTTTGTTTGTGATCCTAGGAAGCAGGAGTGAGGGGGTGGGAGGAGGAGAGAGGAAGGGAAGCCGTATGTTACCTAAGTCCTCATCCCTGGCAACCAGGATGACTCACCAGGAGGTCCTCTGAGAAGGCACAGCTGCCTCCCAGAACTGTCCAGCTACAGAAGGGGAGTCTTGAGAAAGTCCCTGAGCAGTCTCCCAAAGGAACTATCCCAGCAACTGGGGTTGGAGACCTGAGGTCTCATCCCTGGGGGTCAGCAAATGCCGCAGGTACCTTTGGTGTCCCATGTCATGTGTCCTTAGTGCACCCCTGTTTCAGCTGCTGGGATCGTTGCTAGTTCCTTGACTAAACTGTTCCCCTTCCTTGCTTCCTTCTCCCCCACCCCACCCCTCCCCACCCTCCCTATTTTTAATGAGCCACCTGGAGTCCTTGGCATCTCCTTGTCTAACTGACGATGTTCTGGGGCAAGACTTCTGCATTTCTTCCATTGATTGTATAAACATAGTAACTCCTGTTCTATAGAATATTCTTCTTTCACAATGACATGTACATGCACCCCCCACCGATGTTACCCAATCAATACCTTTGGAGAAAGGCACTTGAGGCATTTGTCTTCCAGGTACTTGCTGGTCTTCTCTCCCCTAGCATAAGCTGCCTGGGAAGGTTCATTTCATCCGTGGGGCTGAGGGATCTCTGCAGGTCAGGGGTCTCCCACAGCCTACCTCCCAGCTGGGTGGGACCCTTGGTACCAAGGAGGCCTGGCCTGTGGCAATGGAGCCCATGGCGGTTCTCCCCACAGTTCCAGAGAGGTGGATCACACTAACCCCCAGCCCATTGGAGGCCTTAGCTACATCCAGGGCTGCACCAAATTTCATCTGACCAACAAGACCGTGGGACATTGCCTGGACACCACAGCAGAGAGGTTCCCAGACCGAGAGGCCTTGGTCGTCTTCCATGAAAACATCAGGTTGACCTATGCCCAGCTCAAGGAGGAGGTGGGTCCTGATCTTGAATGCTTCAAGTGGATCGGTGTTCGTCCCTAGGCTTCCCTGGTTAAGTGGAGCCAAAAGGGCAGCACTGACCATGGGACAGGGTGCTGGGATGACTTTGGAACCCCAAGGGACATAAGGAAATGGGGCTGGGGCTGGGGCTGGGGCTGAGGCTGAGGTGGCCTGGATGTCTCCTTTATCAGTTGCTCCTGGGGCACTTATTAACTCGGCATATTCCACACCCTGCTCTAGATCCAGGCCTGTTCCTTGTATCTAGGTTGTCCCGATGTGAACCCCTGGGCTGAGGTGAGAGTCATGGCCCCTTCTTGCTTGCCCACACCTTACTCCCTGTGCCCTGTCTGTTTACACCAGGTGGACAAAGCTGCTTCTGGGCTCCTAAGTATCGGCCTTCGCAAGGGTGACCGGCTGGGCATATGGGGACCCAACTCCTATGCATGGGTGCTCATGCAGCTGGCCACCGCTCAGGCGGGCATCATTCTGGTGAGGAGGGGCTGGCCTGGCACAGCTGGGTATGCAGGGGGGCACCATTCAAAGGAAGCCTGCTGGCCCCTTGGCCTCAGAACCAAACCAGTGCCTGGATGAGTATTTGGGTAGCTTTCTCCTGAAGCCACCAAGAAGGTCTAGAGGAGCAGCATTCTACCTCTGTTTCCACCATGTTTCTGTGCCTCCTGAAGGTAGAGGGGCAATGAGAGGGACAAGGTCTGCCCGGGACACTGATGTACCTTTGCTGTCCCCACCAGGTATCTCTGAACCCAGCCTACCAGACTATGGAACTGGAATATACCCTCAAGAAGGTAGGACCTGTACCTGAGGACAGGGTTGGTTGGGTGTCTGGAACAGGGGGCTTTCAGTTGTCACAGAGGGCTGATGGGGTGGGAAGAGCAGGCACAGCCAGGTGATACCCAGAGACTGTCTTTCCTGGGTGTGAGTGAGTGGGTAGAGCAGGTAGTTGGGCAGATACAAAGCTGGTATGTGTGTTGTGGGGCCGGGGTGGTACGAGCATATGTCGTGGCAGTAGTATGTGAGTCAGTGTGGGTGTATCAGCCACTGGTGCACATGTATGTTGGGGTAGTGGTGCGTGTGTGTGTGTGTGTGTGTGAGAGAGAGCGCGAGAGAAAATTTTAGTGTGGACTCCACCAGATCCCCGATGTAGAGCTCTCTGCTGACTGGCTGAGGGTGGGGACTCCCCTTCCACAGGTGGGCTGCAAAGCCCTCGTGTTCTCCAAGCAATTCAAGACCCAGCAATACTACAGTATGCTAAAGCAGATGTGCCCAGAGCTGGAGAAGGCCCAGCCAGGGGCCTTGAAGAGTCAGAGGTGGGGATGTCCCCGGTTGGCATCCTGGCCCCCTCAGCCCCTACCCACCCACAGGGGGAGGCTGGTGTCTCTGTGCACCTCCCTCAGTCCCTGACTCTCCATCTTCCTTACCCCCAGGCTCCCAGATCTGACCACACTCATCTCAGTGGATACCCCTCTGCCAGGGACACTGCTCCTGGATGACGTGGTGGCAGCCGGAAGCACAGAACAGCATCTGGCCCAGCTCCGGCACTCCCAGAAGTTCCTGTCCTGCCATGACCCTGTCAACATCCTGTTTACCTCAGTAAGGCAGAGGTCTTTGGGACCCAAGCCCCGGCCAGCATGCTAACACGTGCCTGCCCCTGTGACCCTTCCCCACGAATTCAGACACAACTAACCAGGCCAAGAGTATAGACACTTCTCCTGGGCCTGCCCTGGAAAACATCAGCAACAGGTGCCCTTGTCGCATGCCCCCCTCCCCTGATCCTCTTATCCCCAGCACAGGGGCAGATGCACTGTCTCTCCACAAGTCAGGGCTGGTAGAGCCTGCCCCCTCATTTAGCAGATGGGGAAGTTGAAGCTTGGAAGGGGAATCAGCTCCTGAGCCACAGAATTCTTTGAGCTACTTTACAAGACCTTATCGTCCACCTTTCTGGATCTTAACACCTGGCACCAGGCGGGCATGTGGTAACCCTTTATGAACATGTATTGAATGAATGCATGGACCTGGGGCAATAGTCCCAGTCTCCTGACTCCCAGTCCAGTGCTCATCCATGCAGTGGTCCAGGACATGAAGGAGGTAGGGAGAAAGAGACCAAGTGTCACCTGTTTGCCTTATCAGGGAACGTCAGGCACCCCCAAGGGAGCCACCCTTTCCCACTACAACATTGTCAACAACGCCAGCACCATAGGGAATCGCTTGAAACTGCACCTGAAGGTAAGGGGGTTGCTGGTTAAGACTTACTGGCACCCCGCATGGGCGAGGGTCTTGCTGGGCTCTCTCTTCTGGCTAGAGGGACTAGCCTTCTGCCTCCATCTCCAGAAACCAGAAGAGTTACGGATGGTCTTGCCTGCCCCCCTGTACCACTGCCTGGGTTCTGTGGGGGGCACAATTACGAACATGCTATACGGTGCCACCCTCATCCTGTCCTCTCCGACTTTCAATGGCAAGAAGGCACTGGAGGCCATCAGCAGAGAGAGGTAGGCATCAGTGAGTAGCTGCCTGCAGGCTCATGAGACCCTCCTAGTCCTCACTGCTGGCACCTGAGCCCTCTCTAGGATGTCTCCTCCCTCCAGTCAGGAGAAATGGAGACAGGTAGTGAGGGACCCCAGGAGAGTACCAGTTCCTTTTTCCAAATGACTTCCGCCCGTTTCCCACAGTTGCAGCCTTGGCCCTTACTACAGGTTCAAGGTGGGGTGGGTGGGAAGAGGGAGTTCCATTTCACTTCCAAGCCTGATTTTGAAATGCCACCTCCTCCTTATACAGAGGCACCTTCCTGTATGGCACCCCCATGATGTTCGTGGACATTCTGAACCAGCCAGACTTCTCCAGCTACGACACCTCAACCATACGTGGAGGTGGGATGGGGCCAAGGGTGGCCAGGCCAGGATTGGCCTGGGTGAGCTAGATGTACACCCAGTCCTTTATTGAGGGGGGCAAGAAGGTCACTGTAGAAAAGTGGATGGGAAGGAGGTAAATTCTTAGCAACCCTGGACACCAGCCCAAGGCCAGCCACCAAGTGTATGAACGTGTCCAGGGTGAGGGAAGACAGGTGATGTTCTTCTGTAAGAGCTGCAGGCAAAAGGGGTCCATTGGGCCTGGAGGAGGTCAGAACTGTGTCAGCCCTCTCTCTGATTCAGGTTTAGTTGCTGGGTCCCCTACACCCCCAGAGCTGCTCCGGGCCATTGTCAGCAAACTGAACGCGAGGGAGATAGTGGTGAGTGATGGCTGGGCCTGGGGCTGTGGGCGGGAGGCAGGCCAATCCTGGGATGAGAATAGATGTACCGGAGTGAGGATGAGCCCAGGTCAGATCTCCAAGGTAGATCCTCTTGGCCCACCCTCCATCTAAACAGCAGGAGTGAGACAATGCAATCTGACATCATCAACCGCTGGCGAGTCATGGAGATAGGGAACAATGGGGAGTAAATATTATACATACATAAATTTATACTTATAGAAATCTGGGGAAGAAATGCAGCATGGGGGATGCTTGGCAAAGCACCAGTATCCTGCAAGAGCATCCTGGCAGGCAGGGGCTGGCAGAGTTGGACTAGAGACAAGGGGGTGGGACAAGAATCGGACATTTGTTTCCAAATGGAAGGGTAAAGGGAGTGGACAGAAGGAGGATTCTGGGAGGATGGCCATCCTGATGACCACCCAGTTCTGGTTCTAAAGGACTTGGGGGTCTCAACAACTGCTTCTTTGAGAAGAACCATGACGGAGGGCCGGGTGTGATGAAGCCCTCATTGTCGGGTGGAGGTGATGGAGCTGGGTTTGTGCTGGAGTCACGAGTCCCCCTGCCAGGACGTGTCTAGGTGTGGACAGCTCTGTGCATCAGCAGAGGCCGTGGAAGAGGTGGGGTCAGAGGTGGGGCGGTCAGTAGTTTCTCCAGCAAAAGGCAGAAACCAGTCACCAGGACCGGCTGGGTCAGCACCTGCAGTGAGGCAAAGATTGGTGTCAGGACTCCAATAACCCAGGCAATGCTTGCAGAGAATCCTGGGAGCCCTGGACAGTATCATTTTCCCCTTTAGAAGGGAGTCCCCGTCTCCTCCTCCTCCCTGCAAAACTGGAGGGTCTGCATAGCCCTCTGTGGGGAGGGAGTACCATGAGATGCCCTCACTTGCCAGAATCTCCAGAGAGGGGAATGAGGACCTGCCTCCTCTGCTCCCACCTGTTTAATGGCGGCCAGCTTTCTTGGACCTTTTAGTGGGAAACTTGCAGCTGCGGAAGGCATCTGTGTCACGGATGTGCTGGCCCCTAAACTTGGTGGGTGAGGCACAAGTGGCATCTGCGCGGGAAGTCTTGGCTTCTAGCCACCTGAAGAAAGAAAGAGATGCTGGGGTTGGGGAAGATAGGCGGCAGTGATGGGGGAAGGGACAGGTGAGTTTTGGGGCCATGTCATCTTCATTTTACATGTGCAGGAACTCGCAGAATCCCACACCTATCAGATAGCAGATATAGGACATGGGCCTAGGATCTTAGTGCAGAGCCAGCATATCTCCACTGCATCGCACGAGGGCGGGCCCTGGAGGAGCATGGGGGTGCTCTCACCTCCGGAGGCCCCGGAGCTGGCAGGTACACTTCCAGGGGTTGTTGGTGAGAGTGAGGGTCTCCAGGTTGTCAAAGGGGAAGTTGGAAGGCAGCTGGCTCAGGCGGTTGTTCTCCAGATGGACATTTTTCAGCGTGGTCACACCCAGGAAGGCACCGTCGGAGAACTGGGGAGCAAGGTGGGCATGAGTGAGCACCCCAGCCCCAGTGTCCAGCCTCTCTCAGCTGTATGGCCCCAGAGAGGCCGGGTCCTTCCCTGGACATAACCAGTAGTAGCACCTTGAGGAATGTCATATTGTGACTAAGTTATCTCTGATGATTTAATATGTACAACCACCTTTCGAGATAGCTGGTACTATTTCCGATATGCAGATAGGAGGTAAAAGTTAACTCCCTTAGCCAGGATTACCCTAGGGAGTAAACAGTAGCTTCAGGGCTTCAGGACACACCCAGCTCCTCTGCTCAGGGCCCCACACTTTCTGCACAAACACTGCCACTGGGAAGGCAGCCAGAATTTGGCCCCAGTGGCCCAAGCTGGCACATGGTGAAGCTGGTCAGTGTTTGGAAGTGTGGGCAGTAGGCCCAGGCTCCCCGCAGCCCCAGGGTTCTGGGACTTCCCCCAGCTCTGTCCTCACTGCTCCCTCACCGCCTGCCAGAAGCTATTTGTGGAGTATCCTTGGTGGAGCTTTTGGCCAGGTTGGACAGCGCCAGAGGAAGTGTTCTATTGGTGCCGCATCTTAGCCCAGGCGTCACAGATCCTGCCTGGCCTCCCTTGCCCCAGATCAATCAGCCCTCCTCAGCTGCCCACTGAACGGCTGCTCTAGCACTATGTGTGATGGGGGGGTGGGCAAAGGGGACTTTGACTTCAGCTGGGGAGTAGCCCTGCTTTAGAAGGACAGGCTCCATCCATGTAGACAAAGGTTGGCTGCTTTCAAGGTATGATTCTGTCCTCATCTCCAAGCCAGTGGCCAGGGAGGGCTGTCAAGTTCTCTGGTAACCAGACTGTTCTGATGATGGTCTCCCCCACCTTGCCCTGGTGCCTGCCCAAACCTTCTGGCTGAAATCCTTGTGCCAGAGCAATTTTTCCAGCTCCAAGAAAAGATTCCACCCAGACCCAAGGCAGCCCCGTCTGGCCAGATGTGGAGCATCACAAGGGAGGAAGGATTCAACATTGCAGGGCATGATGACTGGGGTGGGCAAAAGGCAGTCAGCAGTCTGGGGGACAATGAGGCACATTGTCCCTGTAGGAAGACACCCAGGAACCTATGTGGTTCTTGACTTTGCCCTTCACAGAGCTCTTGGGTGCCATGCCTGCAATCTGGGGGAACTTCTGGTCCCTGGTCCCCATTCAGTTGAAATGGACTTGAGAATGCAGGGGAATATGTGTGTGGAGGGCCAGGGGCAGGGTGTGGGGTGGGGGGAGTGGGTGGAATCTCCCAGGGCCTCTAGGGGGCGTGGAGGCGGGCTTCCTCAGGTATTTGCTCCCCTCTAACTCCCCAGCCCTCCACCCGCCACAGCACACATGCACGCCCCCCTCCAGGAACAGGATCTCTTTGTGGGCCTGACTCGCCTAGCTCCTCTGGAAGTCTCCTCAATAAACAAACCTCCCTTTATGGGGTGGTAGGTTTACTGGAGACTGGGAGAAACAGCAGTGAAGGGGCAGGAGGCCGACAGGAAGAGGTGGCTGCTGCGTACAGCAGGGAGTCTAGGAGCATTGGACATACCTCCTCGGGGCGATCGGTGGGGCCAGAGCAACCCTAGCTCTGTGTATAAGTAAAAATGCCAGGAGACCAGAGGCTGAGACTAGGGACAGGGGCAGCAGGGCAGGGTGGGGATGTGACAAGATGAGAGACAGAGCTCCTCACCTTGGAGATAGCCAGAGAGACAGAGGCAATGCTAGGGGATAGGGAACGGTGCCCAGCTGTGGCCCTGGGTTCCTGGGGCTGGAGGCAGAGAAGAAGGAGCCAGGGCCGAGCTCTGGAGCCAGGAGCTCACCTTCTCCAGGTTGGTATTGTCCAGCCAGAGGGTCTCCAGATATCTGCCAAAAGACTGGAAGGCATTGTCAGGAATGCTCTTCAGGGGATTGTGGGACAACTTCAGCTCCTCCACCACTCGAAGCTTGCTCAGTGCAGCCGAAGGGTAGCTGGACAGCTGGTTCCTGTCCAGGTGGAACTTGGCGAGGTTCTCCACGTCGTCTAGAGCTCCGGGCTGCAAGGAGCTCAGCGCATTCTCCGACAGGTACAGCCAGCGCAGGTCCTTGGCGCCCTGGAAGGCGCCGGCGCGCAGCTCGCGGATCTTGTTGTTGTTAAGTTGCAGGATGAAGAGGTTGACCAGCGGGGAGAGCAGCCCCCGGGGCAGCTCGGTCACCTTGTTGTGGTCCAGGTAGAGGTAGGTGAGCTCGGTCAGGTCGTCAAAGGCGCCGGCGCGCAGCACACGGATGTCGTTGTGGGACAGGTACAGGTAGATGAGCTGCTTGAGGCCTCGGAAGGCCCCGGTGTTCACCTCGCGGATCTGGCAGTGCTGCAGGTGCAGGGACACGAGGTTGGGCATGGCCCGGAACGAGTTGGTAGCCAGCACGGGGAAGTTGTTGCGCTGTAGGTTGAGCAGTTTGGTTTTCTCCGATACCTTGGGGATCTTCTGCAGTCCCACCTTGTCGCAGATCACGTGCTGCAGGTCCCCGTGGCAGTGGCAGTTCTGGGGGCAGGCGGCCAGCGCTGGCAGCAGGCCGGCCAGGAGGCCGAGGCTGAGCAGGAGCATCGCGCAGGCCGTGGCCATGGCCAGACGCCTGGAGCCGGGCTGGGGGCAGCAGCGGCGATGATGGCAGGGCACCGGCAGCGAGCGGGAAGTCCTCGACGCTCGGGTCTCCCGCCCTAGCCCTATTTATACGGTGGCCCTGACCACAGCCAACTGCGGGAGCCAGCTCTTACGTGGAGCGTCGAGGCCACCGGCCTTAACTCCCTCCCTCCCGGTGATGCGCCCCCGCCCTCCACGGGACGGGGCGGGGGCGGAGCCCCTCCCTCAGCTGGCCGCCGTGCGGGGCTGGCGCCGGGGCCCTCCACCTCACCCCTGCGCTCAGATCCTGCTTCTCTGCAGACCTCCAGCTTCTTTCCCTGTGTTTTCTTTCTTTCTTTCTTTTGCGGGGAGGGGGTGGGGGGGTTAGAGCCCTGTGACTACACCGCGGCGATGGAGACGTTCTGTGCATGAATTTGTTTGCTCAAGTTCGAGCCTCCATGCTGCCCCCTCCGCCCCCACCCATACACACTGGGCCGGGTGCCCTGGACCCCGGGAGGGAGGAAGCGGGCCCGGACAGCCGGACGCGAGTCGCGCCGCGGTTGGCCAGCCGGCGGCGCTTTAATGGGGCTCTTGTGCCGAGCCGGGGGAGCTAGCGGCCCCCTGGCGTCGGGCTCCCCCTTCTGGCTAGACGCGCAGCCAGCCAGGGAGATGGGAGCTCCTTCCCCACCCTTGACTTGCCTCAGGCTCCTCTCTACCAGCTTGAAAAGCTTGAGTTTCCCTGAAACCACTCTCCTTTTTTCATGGCCGAAGACCAACCAGAAAAGTGTGCATGTGTGCGAGGTAGGGGGAGGTGGGGGAGTAACCCACAGGACTCACAAACACACCTGAAGGCCACAGGCAGGGACTCAGGGCAACTGAGAAAGCAGTCCCAACCCCACCCCCTTTTAATCTCCTTAAAATATCCCATCCCCTCATCCCTATCCCCAGGGTGGTGGCCAGAGTGGCGCCAATATGTACTTGGCAGAGGCCACACCTGGGCATTGGCCCCCAGACTGGGAGGGCTGGGTGGGTAAGGGGGCCCAGGTCCTGGCTACAAGGAACAGCCCTGGACAGCCCTGCCTCCTCTGACCAGGCCTCTCTGCATGTCTGCTTGCCAGCCACCATGTCCGGATTCCTGTGGAAAGGGGGGAAAGGGGAGGGTGGGCAATCAGGGGTTCAGCTCTGGGCTGCCTGGCAGGAAATGTTGTCTGTGTTGGGGGACGAGGAAGGAACTGGACCCCAGGTCTTGCCAGATCCCAGCTGTGCCTGAGCTATGCCAGCTGACACAGAGGAATTTGGGGGTGGGGTGGGGATCATGGAGGACAAAGGTCTGGTGTCTTTGCTGACTGGAAAGGACACAGAATACAGAGCAGTTAGCTCTCCCCTCACCCCGGGCCCACATGTGGAGGTCTGCCCCTCATCTAAGCCCCTTTCACTCAGTTGCCTCCAGATGAAGGTCATACTTGGCCCAGAACATTCCCTGATGGTATTTAGGCTCCTCCAAGGCTGGTTTCTGGTTTTCTGTTGCTCAGGATGTTCCAACCACTAGAGGGGGGCAGGGGGCACTGGCTTTTAAAATCCTTGCTTTGGCTGTATTTTTATTTGGATGGAAATAAAATTTATGGGAAACTGTCCAGAGCTTGGGGGCACCCACCCCAAGGCCAGGCACTGTCCCGGGTTTCAGTGGATAGGATGAGGGTGAGGGTTATGTATGTGCAGCTCCCAGCTGGACCAAGGCAAGCTGGCTTTCTTACCAAGTTTAGGGGCCTTTTGGCTTGGAAGGAGGGGAGGGGAGGTTGTGTTTCGGAATCAGGACCAGTGGGCTAAGGCAGCCTGGGGATGGGACGAGAAGGTTGGGTGTGGCTGGGAGCTACAGACTGTAGCATGTGGCTGCTCCAGGGAAACAGAGAAACTGGGAGAACACTGGCTAGACAAGAATGGCTTCCCTTTTATCCATTTCACATCTGGGGCTCCTGGTTGTTGACATCTTAGCTCAATGTCCCAGCACCTCTGCCTCTTGATCCCTGCCTTGTACCAATTGTGCCTCTTCCCCCACCATTCAGCTACCTCCGCTTTGTCTTGAGTTCCTTCCAGTCCCTCGGGGTAGTTCACCCCATCCTTCTGCGGTCTGCCACTCCCTCCAACATTCTCTCTGGACCCTCTAGATTGCTTACGGAACCACAGAGAACAGTCCTGTGACCTTCATGCACTCTCCTGAAGACACGGTGGAGCAGAAGGCAGAAAGTGTGGGCAGAGTCATGCCTCATACAGAGGTGAGCCCTAGAATAGGACCCCCAGCTCTCGCCTCCTGCAGAAAGCATCCCCCCTTCCCCACAGCAGATTTTTCCCCAGGCCTGGCCTGGGGCTTTCTCTGTGGGCTGGGGCCTGGGAGGAAGAGCTGAGCTGCGGCCATGGGCAGCTGCCAGCCGAACTTCTCCGCAGCCTCCCTTCCTGTCTGAGGTGTGTTTTTGCCAAGCCCCGCTGTCTGTTTCGGGGCAGCCAGGACAGCGTCAAAGAGGAGCCAAAGCACAGAGGTTTTTCCTACACAGCTCTCTCTCTCCCACAGGCCCCCTACCCTCACTTCAGCAGAGCGCCTCTTTTCATTTGGCATAAACACTGAATTCCCTAAGCAGCCTGTCCCTTTCGGGGTCCCTTGCACCACAAAGAAGATCATCTCTCACTCTCAAGTTCCCAACTGCCCCAACGGTGGTGCTTTATGCCAGCCCACACCTAGTTTCGCTTGCCTCCTTGTGCCTGTGCACCTCTGGGGTCACTGCCAGTGCACCCAAGCAGCTGCTTCCCCTAGAGCCAGCCACCATCCTGGTGCAAATCTTTCCTGCCCTCCTCCCTGGAGTGAGTGTGTGGTGATGTGAGCCCTTCCCATGCATCTGACAGCCTTGCTGCCACTCTGTGTGGGATGCCTGCCTGTGAGGTAGACAGGGCTGGCACAGTTCTCCCCATTTCACAGATGCAGACACTGAGGTACACAGAGGCTAAGCCTTCCTTTCATGCTGGCTGTGGCTCATTTCTCCATTAGGCTTTCAGAATCTGCCTCTCTGCCATCTCTCCTGTTCACATGGCCCGGCCACACCACCCTCTTTGGCCTCTCTATTTGCTGGTTGATAGGACATAAGAGAACACTCCCGTTTCTTCTGCACAGTTTATAATTCTTTAGCCTCTCCATAGGCCTTCTCTGAGGCCGCTCCTGTCTACCCTGTTTCCTCAGCACGCCTGGCATGGGCTTCATCTGTTCTTGCATGCCCAACTTAGGTGTCTGACTGGTGATGGATCCACTCTGGCCTTTGTCTCCCTTCCCTGGATCGGGCTGGGTGGAGCCAGAGAGGCCTCATTCCTGGGGAGAGGAAAGGCAAAGCTCTCACCTGTTATCAAGTACCCCCACTCCACCCTGAAATGAGGGAGTGGGAGACCCCAGCCTGAAGGTGTCCTGTCCCAGGCCAAGATCGTGAACATGGAGACAGGGACCACAGTAGAGCTGAACACACCCGGAGAGCTATTGACCAGAGGGTACTGCATCATGCTGGGCTACTGGAATGAGCCCCAGAAGACAGAGGAAGTAATTGGACTCGACAAGTGGTATCGGACAGGGTGAGAGTGCATGCGGGGTGGGGTGGAGGGCTTGGCTGCTGAGGGGAAGCTGGGAAATATTCAACTAGAAGAGGGAGAATATGTGTGTCAAGATGGCCTCTTCACAGTCTTAATTTCCACCATGTGTAAAATGGGGATAATCAGAGTTAGCACACGGGGCACCTGGAAGGATCAAACATGGTACTGATGAGCATGCCCAGGACCAGCAAAATTGGAGCCAAGATTTAGCCACTCATTTGTTAACAAATTCTTCTTGTGCACCTGTCGCTTGCCAGCACTATTCTAGATCCTGGCGGTCCGGGGGAAGGCAAGCAAGAAGGATCCTACCCTTCTCAGATGTCTGGTGGAGCAAGACAATTACAAATAAGATAATTTCAGACATTGATACATATGAAGAAAATAATCAGAGGAAAGAAAGTGCCACTAATAGGGAGGGGAGCTTCTCTTAGTTTGGTCGGTCAGAGAAGGCCTCCTCTCCAAGGGGGGAGTGTTTGAGCTGCAACTTCAATGATGGAAAAGAAGCCAACCAGGGAAAGCATACGTATAGATATGTTGAGAGAGGGAATATATTAGAAGTATTGGTTTGTTTTTCCTGCCTCCCCCACTGGACTAAGTTCCAGGGAATGTCTTGTTCATGTTGTACCCCCCAGAGTCTACAGCAGTACAAGTCACATAATTAAGTGCTAGATACATGTTTGGTGAATGAGAGAGCAAGCCCACTGGTTGAGGCGGAGGCAAGAGCCCGTTTCTTTTTTTTGCATTAATTTTATTTTTATTTTTATTTTTATTTTAATTTTATTGTTGTTGTATTACATCCATCCCCTTTTTGCTCCCCTCTGTCCCCCCACCCACCCACCCATTCCCCCCAAAGTCAATCCCACCTGTTGTCTATGTCCATGGTTCCTTTATACTAGGTTCTTGTCTAAGCTGCTCCCCATCTTTGCCTCTACCTATCCCTCCCCCCTACCCCGTTCCCCTGACCACTGAAGGCCTATTCCTTATATTCATATACTTGGTTCTGTGTTGGTTGTTGTTAGTTTTGTTCATTATTGTCCCGTAAGAGGTGAGATCATATGATATTTGTCCTTC
>PVIW01014869.1:0-21801 GCA_004026585.1 Noctilio leporinus | reverse complement strand
ATTGTAAGAAATTACTACAAACAACTCTATGACAAAAAATATGACAACCTGGATGAAATGGACACATTTCTGGAAAGGTATAATCTACCAAAACTGAACCCAGAAGAAGCAGAAAGCCTGAATAGGCCAATAACAACTAGTGAAATTAAAGAAGTAATCCAAAATCTCCCAAAGCACAAAAGCCCTGGACCAGATGGCTGCACAGGGGAATTTTACCAAACATTTAAAGAAGAACTAACTCCTATCCTCCTCAAACTATACCCAAAAATTCAGGAAGAGGGAAGACTCCCAAACTCTTTCTATGAGGCCAATATGATTCTAATCCCCAAACCAAGGCAAGATCCAACTAAGAAAGAAAGCTACAGGCCAGTATCTCTGATGAACATAGATGCTAAAATTCTCAACAAAATATTGGCCAATCGGATTCAGCAGTATATTACAAAGATCATACACCCTGATCAAGTGGGTTTTATCCCAGGGATGCAAGGATGGTACAACATTTGTAAATCAATCAATGTAATACACCACATCAACAAATTGAAAGATAAAAACCATATGATCATATCCATAGATGCTGAAAAAGCATTTGATAAAGTGCAGCAACCATTTATGATAAAAGCCCTCAGCAAAATGGGAATAGAGGGAGCATACCTCAACATCATAAAGGCCATCTGTGAGAAACCTGAAGCCAATATCATACTTAATGGACAAAAACTGAAAGCTTTCCCCTTAAGATCAGGAACGAGACAAGGCTGTCCACTTTCTCCACTACTATTCAACATTGTCTTGGAAGTTCTAGCTATAGCCATCAGAGAAGAAATAGGAATCAAACGTATCCAAATTGGAAAGGAGGAAGTCAAACTGTCATTATTTGCAGATGATATGATAGTATACATACAAAATCTGATTGTCTCCACCAAAAACTTACTTGACCTAATAAGCAAATTTAGCCAAATAGCTGGGTATAAAGTCAATACCCAGAAATCAAAAACATTTTTGTATACCAATAATGAAACAACAGAAATAGAGGCAAAAAAACAAATCCCATTTACCATAGCAACAAGAAAAATAAAGTACCTAGGAATAAACTTAATTAAGGAGGTAAAAGACCTGTACTCAGAAAACTACAGAACAATGAAGAAAGAAATCAAGGAAGACACAAATAAATGGAAGCATATACCATGTTCATGGATGCGAAGAATTAACATCATTAAAATGTCCATACTACCCAAAGCAATCTACAGATTCAATGCAATCCCAATTCAAATACCAATGACAAACTTCAAAGAAATAGAAAAAATACTTCAAAAATTTATATGGAGCCAAAAATGCCCACAAATAGCCACCACAATCTTGAGAAAGAAGAACAAGGTAGGAGGAATCACAACCCCGGACTTCAAACAATACTGCAAGGTTACTGTCTTCAAAACAGCATGGTACTGGCATAAGAATAGACATATAGATCAATGGAACAGAATAGAGAGCCCAGAAATTAACCCAGGACTCTATGGTCAACTAATATTTGACAAAGGGGGAAGGAACATCCAATGGAGTACAAACAGTCTCTTCAACAAATGGTGTTGGGAGAACTGGACAGCAACATGCAAAACGATAAAACTAGACCACCAACTTACACCATACACCAAAATAAACTCAAGTTGGATAAAGGATTTAAACATAAGCAGTGCCACCATAAAGGTCCTGGAGAAAAATATAGGCAGTAAACTTTTGGATATCCTACACAAAAATATGTTTACTGATACTTCACCAAGGGCAAAGGAAATCAAAGAACGAATCAACAAATGGGACTATATGAAATTGAAAAGTTTCTGTTCAGCTAAAGAAAATATCAGCAAAATTCAAAGGGAACCAACTGTATGGGAAAGCATAATTGCCAATGATGATACCTCAGACAAGGGTCTGATCTCCAAAATATACAAAGAACTAATGCGACTCAACACCAGGGAGACAGACAGCCCGATTAAAAAATGGGCAAAGGACCTGAACAGACACCTCATTGAGGAAGATATACAAAGGGCCCAGAGGCATATGAAAGAATGCTCAACATTACTAGTCATCAGAGAGATGCAAATTAAAACCGCATTAAGATACCACCTCACACCTGTCAGAATGGCAATCATCAGCAAATCAACAAACAACAAGTGTTGGCGAGGATGTGGGGCAAAGGGAACCCTCATACGCTGTTGGTGGGCATGCAGGCTGGTGCAGCCACTGTGGAAAACAGTATGGGGTTTCCTTAAAAAACCAAAAATGGAACTGCCTTTTGATCCAGCAATTCCACTACTTGGACTATACCCAAAGAATTCTGAAAAACCAATTCCTAAGAACCTATGCACACCTATGTTCATAGTGGCACTATTTACAATAGCCAAGTGGTGGCAACAGCCTAAGTGCCCATCAGTGGATGATTGGATCAAAAAACTTTGGTACATTTACACAATGGAATTCTATATAGCAGAAAGAAAGAAGGAACTTGTACCCTTTGCAACAACATGGATGGAACTGGAGGGTATTATGCTTAGTGAAATAAGCCAGTCAGTGAAGGACACATATCATATGATCTCACCCATTATGGGACAATAATGAGCAAAACTAACAACAAGCAAAACAGAACCAAGTATATGAATACAAGGAATAGGCCTTCAGTGGTCAGGGGGAAAGGGGTTGGGGGGAGGGGGGAGGCAGAGGCAAAGAAGGGGAGCAGCTTAGACAAGAACCTAGTATAAAGGAACCATGGACATGGACAACAGGTGGGATTGACTTTGGGTGGAATGGGTGGGTGGGGAGGGGGACAGAGGGGAGCAAAAAGGGGATGGATGTAATACAACAACAATAAAATTAAAAAAAAAAAAAGCCAACATTTTAAAAAGATAATGAAATACTACTTAATGGAAACAATCCAACATCCAAGGAAAATTCCAATTTTTAGGATTAAGTTCACACCAAATATATGTGCAACTTAAATTTTAGTTTTTCTATTACTTTTAACTCGACATAGTGTGTATTCTAAATATTTTCCATATTCTTCTAATATCGCATCCTACATTTCCCATTCTCTCAACTAATCTATTGGTTTACCAGAATATTGAAGCCAATATTATAGCCCTTCTCTGAAAATGTGGTTCACAAGTCAGCAGCATCAGCAACAGCTAGGAGCTGGTTAGATGCGTAGTCTCAGATCTCATTCCAGACAAACTGAATCAGAATTTATGTTTTCACAAGATTCTGAAATAATTCATATGCACATTCAAGTTTGAATGTGCTGTTCTAGAGCTCATATTTTCTTTCTTTCAACTTACACACACACATACATACCTTTCTTGCTATCTCAAAAATTTTCTGTATCTTAAGTCATCTACCTTCCTGATGTTTTTCCTTCAATTCCAGAGGAAAGGCCGTCTTTTCTCTTCCAAAGCTATCCTTTCTCTATATCTGGGTTCTTGATACATTCAGTTTTATTTAGGAACATTAATTCCTTGCCTTTTGTCTTAAATGTGATTTTCAACTATGGTCACAGTGAGTAAACTGTACATATCTTGTATGTCTAACATCTACCACAGTACAATATACAAAGTAGGCATGTTAAATTCAACGTAGACATGTCTCCTTTCTCTACCTCTTTCAAATCAGGTGTTCCCTATTTAAAAACACAGTAATAACTCATCCTGCTGTATCTTTCTTGGTCTTTTCTTTCACTACCAAATCCTTAGATATTTTTTAACGGATACTCATTGATATCGACTGTGGGTATGGCACCATGGTTAGTATTATTACAAAAGCAAACAAAAAAACTCAGTCCTTACTGTCACAGTGCTTAACACCATTGAGGAGAAAAAAGACATGGTTCACATGTGCTAAATACCAAAGAAGAAAAAATGCTAGGTAGAGCTTTAAAGGGTAATCTGTAAGCTCTCACTTGGCTTTACAAATACTGAATAATCAAAATGATCTTGAATAAATACTTGCTGCTGGCATTTCCTTATCAACTCACCCCAAAGCTTTTAAATTTGCTCTTTGTCTACAACATTCTTCTAAAACTCTTTCCCATGTCCCAATGATCTTTCAGTAACCAAATTTTCTACCATAAAGCAAGTATGCTCCTTCCTTTTCAGTCTAGGTAACTGACTACTATGACTTTTAATATGTTGTACAGAAATCTGTCAGGAAAAATATAGCTTGCATGGCAGCCAGGAAGTTATTCTTGACTACTTGACTGCACTAAACCATTAATACACTAATAATAACACAGAAAAGAGATGCCAAGTTAGAACATCACAGGAATTTGGTTATCAGTCTATGATATGCCAGGACACAAAAAATCATAGACTAAATAGTGGAAACAGAAACAAAATTACAAAGTCTAAATATTCAAAAGTAAGAACAGTTAAACAGACCAAAATATTATACGACCTAACATTAAACAGCCATTAAACACCCTACTAGTTTATTTGGTGTTAAAGGAAAAAATGTTCATGGTAAAGTAAATGAAAAGGGTGACTTTTATATATGAAAAATAGAATCTACACCTGTATACATAAAAATTGAAATGATACTTTAAGTACAAGCCAAAAAACATTCACTGCAGACCTCAGGAATAGGATTGCTGAAAATTTTAATTTCTTCTTTGTGCTTTTATACATTTTCCATATTTCTATAATGGGTCCATATAACTTTATTTTAAAGTTATTTATTTATTTGTAGAGATAAGGGAAGAGAGGGAGAAAGAGGGGGAGAGAAACATCAATGTGTGGTTACTTCTCCCTCGCCCCCAACCGGGGATGTGGACAACCCAGGCATGGTTCACAGGTAGGCTGGCATTCAACTCACTGAGCTACACCAGCCAGGGTAACACTTTTACAACCAAAGAATTACTAGAGGAAATTAAGAGATAAGTACTATAAAAATTATCTTACAAGTGGCAGGCTGAATATATAACAAGTCATGATTTTCAGTTTTCATTTTCCTCAATCTCTCCTGATGCACTTCCTGAAACTCTCTACTTCACTTCTAAAACCTTGTTCTTTCTTGGTTCTCTTCTAACTCTTAGGCATCCTTTCTCTTTGCCTGTTTGGTTGTATCTCCTACCACTGTTCCCTAATTGGAGGGCTGTATGCCAAGATTGAGTCTTGAGCACTCTGCTCTTGCCCATTCATTTTCACTTTCAGCAATTACTTCTCAGTAGGTAACTTCCAATATTTACACCATTAACTCTTTCCTTTCTCTTGAATTCTCTTTAAACTCAACTGGAATATTCTTCTTCCACCTAAATTTCATTTTCCCCCAAATTAACAACTTCTTTCTTGGACCTTCCTGTGGGTATTTATGGATCTATTATGCATTTTGTCACCTCATTCAAATTGTAGATTATCCCCTTTTCTCTGCTTCTCACTCTCTCTTCAATACTTAGTTGCTGAATCCTTTGAACTATTTCCTACATCCATCACTCTTTCCAGTCTTATCCTGACTGGAAATCCCCATAAAAATCTATACCTCACACCTAAAGTAGTCCAATTAGTCTAACTGATCTTCCAAATCTCCAGTCTCTAGCTTCTCTGAAACACACACACAACTTACACATTACTTCTGTTGTGATTAATTTTCCTAAAACATTGATTAAAAAAAATCCAAATAAAAGCATAGCCCAACAGAAATCTCCAGCATGAAACTTTGCAACCCACTTTTGACAAGTTTGATCAATACAGCACCTTCTCCATACACTATACAAGTATTTTCTTGCATTTCAGTTGCATTTTTACCTTTCATGAAATAAATAGCATAGTATGCTGAAAATATTGCTTATTTTCTTCCATTTTCAATATTAAAATGGCTTCACAAAAATTCACCAATTTTAATTTTTTTTTTTAATGCTGACTTGACAGGTGTCATAATACAATCTAACAAAATTGTTTCAAATGAAGTTAAAGACAACTAATCATTACTAGACAGAGCCATCTAGACATGTCCTACTAGACAGAGGACTTTTTAGCCAACCCAATAAATGAAATGTTTTTGAGTATTTCTGGAAGCTTTGCTATTTAATGTCATTACTCAATTCGACATGGGGACAAGACAGAAGTAACAGATTAACAGCAAACCTGCAAATATTGAGATAGAGCTGGGTAAGAGCCAGTACAAATAAGACCAGGCCAAGACATTCTGGAAAAGGCAAACTGTGGAGTAAAAAGATCAGTGGTTGCTAGGAGGAAGGGAATAAGGAAGAGGTAAACAGGCAGAACACAGAGGATATTTACAGCATGAAACTATTCTGTATACTACTGTACCATGGTAGATTATACGTAAACATGGACATATTTGTCGAAATCCATAGAATGTATACCACCAAGAGTAAACCTAAAACAAAGCTATGGACTTTAAGTAATAATAAAGCGTCAGTGCAGGTTCAGTAATTGTAACAAATGTATCAACGTGGTGATAGATGTAGTGAGGGAGGTTGTGTATGTGTGGGGGCAGGGAGTATATAAGAAAACTCTGTACTTTCTGTTTAATTTTACTGTGAACCTAAAACTGCTCTAAAAATGTTTATTAAAAACCACACACATAAAAATAATTAAAAATGCAATCCCTGTCCTTTGTTAAGATCATTTCCCATGTAGTTCTTCTACCAACCATTTCTTTTTTCTTTTTTTTAAGATTTTATTGATTATTTCCAGAGACAGGGGAATGAAGAGAGGCAGAGAGGGAGAGAAACATCAATGTATGGTTGCCTTTCACCTGCCTCCAGCCATAGACCTGGCTGGAGACCTGGCTTGCAACCTGCTTATGTGCCCTGCCTGGGAATTGAATCAGCGACCTTTGGGTTCACAGGCCAGCACCTTAATCCACTGTGCTACCAGCTGGGGCTCCCAACCATTTCTGAGCATGAAAGTATAAGTTACTTTCTTAGGTAAGTTTTAATTTTATCAAAATCTTTCAAAAGCAAGAGATGTCTACACCAGAATTTAAGGCAGTTATTTTTAGATTCTTGGTGCTTTGACCAGGACCATAATTTCCTTAATACATTAACATTTCTGATTTCAAATGAAGCATAACAAACAGTATTACAATCGATGCTTACGGAAAATCATCCACTCCCAGGTAATGTTTACAATACACAAGAATAACCATATGACTAGATTATGTAAACGTTAAAATTATTTCAAACAACTGATAAATTTTGGAACTGGAAGAAATGAGAGAGAAAATTAGTTCACCTCAATCTTAATCTTTAAGGTCAACTACAAAAAAGTACAAATAACTTATTTGCAAAAATGATCATACTCTGCCCCTGATTACATTTCTTCTGCTACTTCTGACCAAAATGCCTTATTCAGCTACATAGGAACTCACTATTTCTTGGGGGTCTTTTTTGTTGTTTTTTTTTTAAAGATTCCATTTATTATTTCCAGAAAGAAGGGCAGGGAGGGAGGAAGAAAGGGAGAGAAACATCAATACACGGTTGCCTTTCACCTGACTCCAGAAACCTGGCTTGCTACCTGGTCACGTGCTGGGAATCGAACCATTGACCTTTGGTTTCGCAGGCCGGCACTTATTCACTGAGCCACCAGCCAGGAACTGGAACTCACCATTTCTTAATTTGCTAAATCCTGTCATAACTCAGTCTCTAAATATATATTCCTTTGTTCTGAAATTCACCAGGACCCATGCACATTTAGCAAACTCCTATTCATCTTCTATCACACTATTTGAATCATAATCACCCAGAAAACAATTTCAGGAAAGTCTGAATATAGAACTCTAACTGTGGGATAATTTAAAGCAGAAAAAGAACTACAGAGAAATCTTGAACTTTATTAATAGATATTTAACTGTGTTATTAGTGTAATTATTTTTTTGTGTATTGTAGGATACAGCATATGAGTAAGTATAACTGGGATTATGAACCAGAGTTTTTATTGTGGACAATACAAATATGGACTAAACTTAGATGAGGAAGAACCCTGCAGTGCTGACTTTGAATTGAAAGTGTCAGCAGAAATTCATTTAAAAAAAAAAAAAGGTCCCACCCACTGGTCCTGCTAGGTGAAATGGCCAATCTACAATGGTAAGCAATAGCAATGAGTACATCTACATACCCAGACTTTGATTTTTAATTTCCATTCTTCACTAAAAAAGCAATTCTAGGACTCTTGGGGAAAAATGGTTGATTCTACATCTGGAGCAAGAAAAGTACAAGGTCAGTTTAAGTTAAGGAAGTGTTCAAAAAGAGTCATGTCTAAAGACATAGGAGCCATCCGCTGGTCAAATATTTGAGACAATTTTAGCATCAAAAGTAATGCTTACATATAGATTTGTAAAAGAATACCAGGTAACAAATATAGGAGAACTGTTAGATATTTTTTAATTACCCTTTTTTGTAGCCCCTGATGTAATATATGATACAGGTAACAGTCATTAAAGAATGCTAAGAACAGTGGGTGAAAGGTAATTAAGGTAGTCCTAGGATCTCAAAGTTTCATCCTATAGATCATGTGCTAATTATAAAGAAAAAAATAAACCTTTACAGTGGTGTGACCTATCAGCACCTCAAGTAAGTGGTAAAATTTAGCATTACCAATAATAGTGGGACAAGCTGGTACTTGTCATGTGGTATGATGTAAACTTCACAACTCTCCTATGCAGTATTTCTGCTAAACCTGTTTATGTTTAATGCAATCATAAGGAAACAATCAGATAAGTTAAGAATGTAGGAAATTCTACAAAACACTATGTAGACAATTAAAAATACACAATATCATGAATAAACAAAGAAACAAACAGGGAGTATGTTCTAGGTGAGAGAAATATAATCACATGAAACTTGATTGGATCCTGGTTGATAAAAGTAAAACAAATACTATAAAATACATTTCAGGGACAACTAGGAAAGTTTAAGTACAGGCTCTGAATTAGATATTACTAAATCATTATTGATATTATGAAGTGTGATAATGATATGATTGATGGTTACAAGGGAGAATGTTATTCTTAGGAGATACACCCAGAAACCTTCAGGAGTTAAATGTTACTTTCAAATGGTTTGCCAAATATATGTCAAGTACATATGGCAAGATGATAACAACTGGTGACTACAGATCAAGTATATGAATATTCATTGAATTATTAAGTTATCTAAAGGTTTGAAAATTTCAAAATTAAAACTTTGGGTGGAGGGCTTAGTTCAGATGTCACATCTTGGAAGGATTTTTTTACTTTTCTAGTGGAATTATTTTTCTGTTTTCAGTTTCCCCACAAGACTCTTTATATTCCTATTTTAATATTTAACAAATTTGTAACTGCCTGTTTACAGGTCTGTAACTGGTCTCATTTTTATCCCCAGAACTTAGCTCTTTATCTGGTACCTACTAAGTAAATAGTGTTTGTTGTGTGAATGAGATTACAGAAATGCCAAAGTGACAGGTCAAAACTGAAATCCGGGTATTTTCTACATCACATTGTGCCTAGAACTTAATCAAATGCACCAAGCAGAAAACCTATTAAACATTCCTATGCAATCTGTACTATTATTAATAGATACCCACATCAGCATTCCAATTGATTGAAAAACAAAGCATAGCAATCCTAAAGCAGCCTCCCCCTTAAATCATTACAGGCATAGTTTCATTTTAAATCCACTTAGTTTCAACACAAGAAAATTAAAATGCATACCTGTTCTATATCCTTGGAATTGGAGATCTGGTTTTCTCCCATGACTCCAGACTGCTCATTTTCCCATGGTAATTTATTTTTTCCTTTGCCTGCACTTAAAACCCTTCGGGTACCAACAGTTGGACTATAAGGTCCATATATTTGCATGCTATCCCTAGTGTGGTCACCACAGTGACAGTAGGCACTCTGAGTTCTGTTACCAGCCAAAAGCCAATTGGTATCTGCTTCGTGTACCAAATGGCTTGATCTGCTCTGGGCAGATGATGGCATGAGCATCGCATACTCCACAAATCCCTGTTCTGTTAACCTTGGAAGGATCTTCCTAGCCAATCTGGCCTGCACAGCATTCATCACTCCATCTCCATTATCTTGTAGTTCAACAGTATCCACAGCTTTGAAAAGGATGCTGGTTTTACCTGAGCCCATTGACGAGGCCAATACAGCAAAGGCTTCCAGAGCTGCTTGGCGAACTCTGCGTTTGCCATCTACAAGAGCTGGGGCAAGATCAAAAGACAGTTTGGGTAAGTCAAAATCCTCACTGGGATAAGTCAAGAGGGAGCAAATGCAAATGTTCACCACCTCCTCCCTCACTCTGGAATGCTTATGTTTGAGATGTTCAAGGAGTAAACCAAGTACCTGTTGAGGACCTACTTCCTTCATTAGCTTGAGGAAGATTTTCATGTATTCTTGTTTGATCACCAACTTGTTGTCTGCCAGCACTTTGACAGAAGCTGCTATAACTGGTCCCAAGAAGTGTTGTACCTGCTCTCCAAGGCGAATAACCAGTAAATGCAGAACCTGAAGTGTGCCATGGACCACCCTGAAGTTAGAATCATCTAACAAATTATACAGCAAGCTAATAAAACTGACAAGACTGGAATGAGGGGTAGAACTTGGGTTAAATCTTCCCATCACCTGTTTTAGTTCCTCAACGGCCTGAGTCCGGTTTTTATAGTCTTCCTGATCTAACAATCTCGAATGCAGCTCCTGAGGAATAATCCCAAATTTAAGATTGCTGTTGGAAGTGGTCACTGCACCGGGAAGAGGATCTTCAGGAAATCCAGAGGCTTCAATTTCCAAATAATAAGGAACCTGACTGCCAAACTGGGACTCCAGGCGGCGATTGTAGTGTCTCCTCAGGGCAGATGGCAGGCGAGAGATATAGGATTGAAACTTCTCTTGGCCAAGCCGCTCCCCAATTTGCTGAAGGGCAGAGAAAGCTGTCTCAGATTCTTCTTCTATCTCCTGATCACCCAGCTTTCGGGCCAAGGATATTATCACCTCGGTAAGATCTAGGCCCAGCAACAAATCCTCAGTAGTAAGCAAGACAGGGAACAGTAGTGCTGTGGAAGCTCTAAGCCGGGCATCAGCACTTTCCAGTCCTTGCTGTATAAGAGTTCTCAGCACCTGCCCAGCACTACGTTTCAGACACATGTGTAGGATCTGCAAAGCATCTTTCCGCAGGGCTGGATTCTCTTCTCGTAAACAGACAACCAACTGAGGCAGAAGTGCTAAGCTAAAGGCCTCTTCCAGCTGGCCTGCCTCCCCCTGACCCCGAAGAACGTCCAAGAGGAGCTGCAAGCAGAGTCGTTTCTCATCACTCCCTCCTTCCACAAGCACCCGGCCCAGGGCTCGATACAACGCTTCCTTCCTTCTCGGGAAGCCAAGCCGACCACCCCGCCGCGGCAAAACAGCCTGCAAAGCCTGGAAGGCCTCAGAAGGGTCCGGCGCGGTCCGGAGGAGCTGAAGGAGCCGACTTTCCTCTTCATCTCCCCGTGACAAACAACCTCCAGCCCAACTGCTTGCGATTGCCTCCGCGGGCATCAAGAGGGCTGAGGTCAGAGGCGAAGGTGTCGCGGGATAGGCACCGTGGTCTCCTGCAGCTCCGGGGCAGCAGTAATTTTTCTCGTCTTTCATGGTACTCCCACGTGGTCTTACATCAGTCTCTGGGGCGGAACGACGCCTGCGGCTCTGCGGGCGAAAGGAACTTTGGGCTGGAAGGGGATGCAGCAGGAGCAGCGCGGAGGGCGCAGCCGCCATGGAGGGTCGTTAGGAAGCGGAGGTTGGAGGAAACCATCCTCTCCGAAGCCCCTGATACAGCCCACCTTCGTGTTCCTCTCCAAGCCCAAAGCTGCAGAAGAGAAAAAGGAACAGCTTCAGGCAACTAGCAAACCGCCCCCTAAGGAAGCCTTAGGCAAAATGGCCCCCGCCTGTGCCCCAGACAGACCCCACCGCTACCACGGGGCGTAACCAGGGGCGCCACGTGACCAAACCGATCGCTTCCATGGTGATGTATCCAGTGGGGAAACCTCTGGACCCGGAAGTCAATCTGCCGTGGTGATTTCTGGGTCCTGTAGTTCACACCAGGTGTTAAGACTAAGCAGATGTCTCAGGGAAAAGGAAATGAGAACTGAGCGAACGTAGCAAACAGTGAACGTATCTACCAGTATCTTGAGCTGAGAAGGCGAGGAACAAGGGAATGTGGGAGGGGGTGGGGGAGGAGGCATTAGGCGGAAGTGACGATGTCCTCCTTCAGGGCGGAAGTTTCCTGCCCCACCCGTAAGAATTGAGGTTTGACTACAGGCAAGCGGGGATTCAGCCCAGGTTCCAATTGTCCAGCGCTCCTCCTCCAGTCGTTGCTGGCGCGATTCTTGGGACTCAGGTATTTTCCTTTTGTTGTCCACCTGTGGTGCAGATATTCAGTGTTTTGCCGCAGTGCCGTTGTTGCTGGAAAGAGGTAAATAAACGGGAGCAAGCCAGGAGAGAGGCGACATCTTCTTGTCCAAGACTAGTTAGCGGTGCAAACGCCTTGCTGTCTACTGCCCTGAGGATGTGCGATCCTTACCCCCACCCCGACCCTAGGCCGTCATTCTCTGTTCACTGGGACAGAAGATCAGCATCAAGGCCAAGCTCATAGCTTACGTACTTTTTCCAAACCCTGGTCTTTTGGGTCCTTCCTCGCCCTGCCCGTTTACCCCACCACTCCTTTGCTTACCCTCGGCCATGGAGGGTTCAAGGTTTTATGTCATTTTCCCTTTCCATCACAACCTTTTTTTTTTTTTTTTTAAGATTTTATTTGTGTTATTGTTCAGAGAGAGGGGAAGGGAGAGAGAGAGGCAGAGAGGGAGAGAGATCAATATATGGTTGCCTTTCACCTGCCTCCAGCTATGGACCTGGCTGGAGACCTGGCTTGCACCCTGGTTATGTGCCCAGGCTGGGAATTGAACCAGGGACCTTTGGGGTTCTCAGGCCCGCGCCTCATCCACTGAGCCACCAGCCAGGGCTTCCATCACAACTTACAAGTTTTTTGTTTTAACAATCTGGAGATGTATTTTTTTCCCCCAAAGGTAACCACCTTATATATTCTCAAAGTCTCCTAATGTAGTTCCTCTGTGGGACTCCCCTCTTCACCACTCCCACACTGTCTGTTGCCCCAACTTCCCTGCAGGAACCTCCTGTGTCTCTGCAGCCTCTCAGTCTGCTGGAAAGGGAACTTGCAAGGAACATTTCAGTTGAGGTGGAGATTCTGTATATCACAGCCCCTAAGACTTTTGCCTAAGATTGAAGACCGATACTAGATATTTCTTTGTTTAGGTAAAGTGTAAATTTGATGAGCATTTTCTCCTTGTAAATGAAGCTTAAATAGTCACATTTGAAGAGATGGAGCATCTGGTATAAGTCTGAGTTCTTTGAAGTGTGGAAGAGAATTTTTTGTGTTTGAAGGACTAGCACAGTTACTTTCGAATTACGCAATGAGAAAGGTCTGGATTTGCATTTGAAGTCTCCAGCTTATGCCCTTCAGATGCAAGTGTTCCTACCCTGCTCTGTGCCACTTGGGATTTCTCTTAGATACACTTGAGTCACATGCCAAATACTTAATAAATAATGCCAAATAATTTAAGTTTAGTAATAATTTCTGGATGTTGTTTTAAATCACAATTTGAATATCAGAGGTTTCTTTTTACTTTCAGAACTAGAGTAAATATAAATAAACCTTGTGTAGACCGTGCATCCTTGTTTTGGTTTTAAGTTCTCAGTTGTTCCTTTGAAATTACTCCTTTTGGTCATTAAATTAATCTGCCAAAATTTGGTTTAGCTGAATTTCAGTACACCAAAGAAAAAACGTTCTTTTCTTTTTTTTTCTTGTAGGAGCAGGGTAAGGTCAGGGAGAGAAAACCAAGAGGTGATTATAGCAGCTGTTGATGAGGACCGTCTTTTTCTTCTATTTCCAATGTATGCTTTTACTCATATATTTTCAGACTTCAGGAACCCAATTCAAACTAATCTATTTACTCATTTATTTTCAGACTTCAGGAACCCAATTCAAACACATTAGAAGGGTGTCAAATTCATTTTCACTGGGGGCCACATTAGCCCTGGTTTCCTTCAAAGGGCCAAATGTAATTTAAGACTGCATACATGTAACTACACCTGAACAGTTAAGTGAGCTGGCTGGATAAAACAAGATGGAGAGCCAGATTTGGTCCTTGGGTCTTGTGTTTGCCATCTGTGCATTAGAATGTACACATTAGAATGCCAGTTTGTTGGAATAGAAGGTTACCCTTTCTAGTGATTAGAATTTTCAGTTGAAAAGCCAATGCACTCTTTCCTGTATCTGAGAACTTGGGAAAAGTAAGTAGAGGTTGTGTGGTACTCATGGAATCAAAGAAAAGGAACTTGGAAAGTCTTAAATAATAAACATGATCATATGCTTAAGAATTATCCTAATCACTATGGAGAATACTTCTCAGGGGGCTTGGGTACGTAAGCCAACCAGTTATGATGTCCTTTTCCTAGGAACAAAGCAGGATGTGTCTTCATTTGACTACTTTTCTCAGGTCCGTGGAGATAGATAGATCATTGTGTTACAGATTGCAGTTTATCTGTTATATTTTTTATTTCCTGAATGAAGACTTGAAAAATGTGTTAATTTCCATGGTGAATATTTAGGATATGAGTTCTTAACTGCATCACATATATTTTTTTAAAGATTTCATTTAATTTTAGAGAGAGGGGAAGAGAGAGAAAAAGAGAGGGAGAGATACTTCCGATGTGAGAGCGAAACAGTGATTAAACACCCCCAGACCCAGGCATTATGTCTTGATCCAAAATGAACTGACAACCTTTCCCTTTGCGGAGGATGCACACCCAACTGAGCCATGCTGGTAAGGGCAGCCTCACGTATTTTACTAATTATCTTCTAGGGTTATTTTGTGGGAGATAAATCTCATCCACTTAATATGTATTCTGTTAATTTCTATTACAAAGAATTTTGAGTCTTATTTTTGAATTCTAGGAGTCTAGGGAATTCTAGGAGATGTGTATCGACTAGGAAAGCCTTTTATATTGAAACATAAATAGAGACAGGATAAAAAATTAAAGTCCTGAGTAGTGGAATACACTGCTAGATGTATTAATAGTGCAGTCCTGAGAGTTGAGAGGAGTTAAGTTAAAGGTGCTATTAATATAAACATAATTATAATAATACTACCATTAATTACTATGTGCCATACACTGTGCTAGGTACTTAATGAATTTTAATTTATTTAATTCTCACAAAAAATGTTGGGGGTTACATTCTCTATGTTTGTATATGGCACATTTTATGGATGTTTCCTTTGGGAAGTAATGGGACAGAGGAAGAAAAAATTCAAATAAGCTAATTTAGCTACATGCATGAAGCTTTGGAAAAGTGTTGGGGGTGGAAAGTGTTGAAACTATGAGATAGTTAGATTTTTCCATTATTATTCATATCTTTTATTGGTGTATTATTTGATTATATAGGTTTTAATCTTTTTGGGGTTTTGTTTTGGATCTTTTTAGTTTCTTGTTTTAGTCAGAACTTTAAGAAGGTTAAGAAATTATGAGCTTAAAAAATCAAGAAATTATTAGATTCCTTTTCACATGTAGGATTGAACAGGTCTTCTTGATATACATCAGTGATATATTTTAAATGACTTAGGTTTATGTTCCAAAGCCAGTGTGTATTTCTGAGTCAAAATTATAATTTTACACAGAAATCTAATTTTTAAATTAGATTTTAAGTCCTAATTTGTATAAGTTAACAGGATTTCATATCCATTGCAACCAGTTTTTTAGTGGATGGGTTAATTATGTAACTTTTAGTTTTCAGTATTGGCTTTGGGGACTTGACCTCTTCTGTGTTATTACTGAATCTGGGATATAATGATTCATATTACAACATATGCTAATTTTACTTTTGTTTCCCCAGATATAATGAAAGTCAATCTCAGTAAAAATGGAAATATTTCAACTTGTACTATAGGTTCAATGATAAAATTATATGCCATCATTAGTTGAATTCTTCTGAAGGGAGTTGAACTGTGAGAAAGAAATGTAAGAAAACAGCTGACCTGATAAAATAACAAATTAATAAATTATACATTTTACAGAAAAGTACATGTGTATTTGAATTTTTAAAAACAATCCTCATTTCTCTTCGCCTTTACTTAGCTTTCATTTTGGCAGATAATTGCCTCCCAACTGATTTCAGCACCACTGTTTTGTAGCTTAGGTGTCAATTAAGTAGTTACTAAACACATAGCTTGACCTTTTATAAGCTTTGTTTCAGAACCTAAAATTGTGAAGCTGTAGTACACTCTGGAAAGCTTAATTTTATCTTTCGTTGTCTTTATGTTGTGAATGTTTACGTAAAAGACTGATTAGAAGTAGACAATAATACTATTACCTTTTTAAAAACTTTTCACATGAATGCCATTTATTCAATACTGATTAATCCAATTACCTGGATTTAAAATATGCCTAAAATTTGTTTTATGGTACCGAAGTTAAAGACAAAATAAGTATGTTAGAGATGTGGAGGAAAGAAGAATTATCCTCCTATATTATAAATAACAAAAAGAAATGAGTGTTTCTTCTGTAGGTCCCTCTTTATTCATTTTAAACTCCTTATGTATTTTGTACCTGATGTACATAGTTTGTTTATATTACATATGTATATGTATATGTATATGATATGTGTAGCTTATTTATATTATATATATATGTGTGTGTGTGTGTGTGTGTATACATATGTCATCTATCCTTTATGGATTTCTACTCTGCACTTATTTTAGTTTCTTGCACAAATTAAAACTTTGATAAGACAAAAATTATGAGCTTGTAAGTGAGGCAGTATAATGCAGTGTTTAAGGACACTGGAGATGGAGTACTTGAACTTAATACATGCCTCAGATTTCTTCATCTATAAGATGGGAATAATAATAACAATGCCTATTCTGGGTTGTTATTCTGAGGATGGAGGCTTAGTACATTATGACAATCAAACAAAGGCAACATTTATAAATAAATTCAATAAATATTTTAAGCAGGTCAGTGTTCAGCATTTACTTTTTAATGTAATATATATAGAACATTGTTCTACAGTTTTAAAAAATTATAGTCCCAGTAATGTCTCCTAATTGTGCCATCTTATTTACTCATTTGAACTCTCTGAACTTCAGAATCTTCATTTGTAAGTCTTATGCCAAGTTTAGTGCCTTTTATATGCATAAAATTTCAAAAACATGGAAAAGTAGAATGGAATAATATGATGAACCCTCAACAGTTACCTCCTTATGACATCATCTCTATTTCCATCCATTCCTTCATTCTATATTCTTTGTTCCATCTTTGCCTGGTTAGAGCTTGTTCACTTGGACTCCTCTAATTTTTTTTTTTTTTTTTTATGACCTTAGTCACTGATAGCTTTCTTGTTACCTAGTAAAGATTCTAAATTTGTCTTGACATTTCTCTTTACAGGCCTGAAATCAGCCCCAGGCCTGAAATCAGCCAAGGAGTCTGTTCCCTTGGAGGCAAATGATATTTAGGGACCACATTTAGATGCTAGGAGTGCTCTTTGCTACTTTGGCCATAGTTTCTACTCCTTTCCAGTTGGATGAGCTAGGTTGTATCATTATTTTCTTCCTTAAAATAATATTATGTAGCCCTGGCTGGTAGCACAATGGACAAGGGAACCAGCCTGCGAACCCAAAGGTCGCAGGTTCGATTCCCCTGCCAGGGCACATAACCAGGTTGCAAACCAGGTCTCCAGCCAGGTCTGTGTGGCTGGAGGCAGGTGAAAAGCAGCCATACATTGTTGTCTTTCTCCCTCTCTGCCTCTCTCCCTTCCCCTCTTTCTAAAAATAATGAAATAAAATCTTTTAAAAAATAATATTATATATATTTTATATCTCTTAACATGTGTTTTATGTTATATACTTAAATTATGTATTAGCATATATAATATTTCTACATATACTTATGATAATTTTATTCAAAATCAGAATACAATATTTATATTTAATGTCTCAGTCTTATACCTTTATCTCTTTTCTTCCATACTGACAATCCTGGCCCTGGGGATGATAGAATTATAAAATATGGATTTGCGGCAATGTACAAGTAACAGTTTCAGAATGCAAATATCTCTTTCACCAGTAATGTGATTATTGAAATGGTGTAAGATTTGGGGGCGAGGGTTGCATGTCTTACTAGGGATATTATAATAAATTACTATTTAAAAGTTATTTGAAATTATATGATTAGGCCAGTAACTAGATGAACGTTAGGTTCCTTTGCTTCCTTTAATTTTCATATTTCTTGTGGATTATGTTTTTAAGGCTTAATGTTGCTTTGTAATTATGCAAAATACTTTCTTGGTTTCATGGTTAAATCAATAAATTGGGATATTTTCAAAGATGTATAGCTTCTACATATATCCTTTTCATGCTGTTTTCTCCCTCCTATAGGCAACTTTTTATTTATATATTTATTTATAAAGATTTTATTTATTATTTTGAGAGAGAGAGGAAGAGAGATAGGCAGAGAGGGAGAGAAATATCAGTGTATGGTTGTGTTTCACCTGCCTCCAGCTATGGACCTGGCTGAAGACCTGGCTTGCAACCTGGTTATGTGCCCTGGCTGGGAATCAAACCAGCAATCTTTGGGTTTGCAGGCCAGTACCTTATCCACTGTGCCACCAGCCAGGGCCGGCAAATGTAATTTTGTTAGATTTGCCATTCTTACAGAAATGTATAAGAGTGCCTGTTTGTCACAGCTTCACCAGTAGAGTATATGGTTAAGAGGGAATTGACTCTATGTAGTTTTATTTTTTTTTAAATTTAATTTTAGTGTTGTTATATTACATCCATCCCCATTACTCCCCTCTGTCCCCTTCCCCACCCATCCACTCCTCACCAAAGTTGATCCCACTTGTTGTCCTTGTCCATGGTTCTTCCATACTAGGATCTTGTCTAAACTGTTCCCATTCTTTGACTCTTCCTCCCCCTCCCCCCACCACCCTTCCCCCTGCCCACTGAAGGCCTATTCATAGTATTCATATATCTGGTTCTGTTTTGCTTGTTTGTTTTGTTCATTATTGTCCTGTAATGGGTGAGATCATATGGTATTTGTCTTTCACTGACTGGCTTATTTCACTAAGCATAATGCTTTCTAGTTCCATCCATGTTGTTACAAAGGTTAGGAGTTTCTTCTTTCTTTCTCCTGTGTGGTATTCCATTGTGTAAATGTACCAGAGTTTTTTGATCCATTCATCCACTGATGGACATTTAGGCTGTTTCCAGCATTTGGCTATTGTACATAATGCTGCTATGAACATAGAGGTACATAGGTTCTTATGAATTGGTGTTTCAGGATTCTTTGGGTATAGTCCAAGTAGTGGAATTGCTGGATCAAAAGGCAGTTCCATGTTCAGGTTTTTGGGTTTTTTTTTTTTCTTTTTTTTTTTTATTGTTGTTGTATGACATCCATCGCCTTTTTGCTCCCCTCCGTCCCCCTCCCCACCCACCCATCCCCACCAAAGTCAGTCCCACCTGTTGTCCATGTCCATGGTTCCTTTATACTAGGTTCTTGTCTAAGCTGCTCCCCTTCCATGCCTCTGCCTCTGCCTCTTCCATGCTCCCCCCTCCCCCCACCTTCTTTCCCCTTGACCACTGAAGACCACTGTATTCATATATTGGGTTATGTTTTGCTTGTTGTTAGTTTTGTTCATTATTGTCCTATAATGGGTGAGATCATATGATATTTGTCCTTCGCTGACTCGCTTACTTCACTAAGCATAATACTCTCTAGTTCCATCCACGTTGTTGCAAAGGGTACAAGTTCCTTCTTTCTTTCTGCTATATAGAATTCCATTGTGTAAATGTACCAAAGTTTTTTGATCCAATCATCCACTGATGGGCACTTAGGCTGTTTCCAGCACTTGGCTGTTGTAAATAGTGCCACTATGAACATAGGTGTGCATAGGTTCTTATGAATTGGTGTCTCAGGATTCTTTGGGTATAGTCCAAGTAGTGGAATTGCTGGATCAAAAGGCAGTTCCATTTTTAGTTTTTTAAGGAAACCCCATACTGTTTTCCACAGTGGCTGCACCAGCCTACATTCCCACCAACAGTATATCAGGGTTCCCTTTGCCCCGCATCCTCGCCAACACTTGCTGTTTGTTGATTTGTTGATGATTGCCATTCTGACAGGTGTGAGGTGGTATCTTATTGTGGTTTTAATTTGCATCTCTCTGATGACTAGTGATGTTGAGCATTCTTTCATATGCCTCTGGGCCCTTTGTATATCTTCCTCAGTGAGTTGTCTGTTCAGTTCCTTTGCCCATTTTTTAATTGGGCTGTCTCCCTGGTGTTGAGTCGCATTAGTTCTTTATATATTTTGGAGATCAGACCCTTGTCTGAGGTATCTTTGGCAATTATGTTTTCCCATACAGTTGGTTCCCTTTGAATTTTGCTGATGTTTTCTTTAGCTGAACAGAAACTTTCAATTTGTTGTAGTCCCATTTGTTGATTTGTCCTTTTATTTCCTTTGCCCTTGGTGAAGTATCAGTAAACATATTTCTGTGTAGGATATCCAAAAGTTTACTGCCTATATTTTTCTCCACGGCCTTTATGGTGGCACTGCTTATGTTTAAATCCTTTAGCCATCTTGAGTTTATTTTGATGTATGGTGTAAGTTGGTGGTCTAGTTTTATCTTTTTGCATGTTGCTGTCCAGTTCTCCCAACACCATTTGTTGAAGAGACTGTTTTTACTCTATCTGATGTTCCTTCCCCCTTTGTCAAATATGAGTTGACCATAGAGTCCTGGGTTAATTTCTGGGCTCTCTATTCTGTTCCATTGATTTATATGTCTATTCTTATGCCAGTACCAGGCTATTTTGATGACAGTAGCCTTGTAGTATTGTTTGAAGTCTGGTATTATGATTCCTCCTACCTTGTTCTTCTTTCTCAAGATTGGGGTGGCTATTTGTGGGCGTTTTTGGCTCCATATAAATTTTTGAAGTACTTTTTCTAATTCTGTGAAGTCTGTCATTGGTATTTTAATTGGGATTGCATTGAATATGTAGATTGCTTTGGATAGTATGAACATTTTAATGATGTTAATTCTTCCCATCCATGAACATGGTATATGCTTCCATTTATTTGTATCTTCCTTGATTTCTTTCTTCATTGTTCTGTAGTTTTCTGAGTACAGGTCTTCTACCTCCTTACTTAAGTTTATTCCTATGTACTTTATTTTTCTTGTTGCTATGGTAAATGGGATTTGTTTTTTCGCTTCCATTTCTGTTGTTTCATTATTGGTATACAAAAATGCTTTTGATTTCTGGATATTGACTTTATAGCCAGCTATTTTGCTAAATTTGCTTATTAGGTTGAGTAAGTTTTTGGTGGAGCCCATCGGGTTTTGTATGTACACTATCATATCATCTGCAAATAATGAGAGTTTGACTTCCTCCTTTCCAATTTGGATACCTTTGATTCCTTTTTCTTCTCTGATGGCTATAGCTAGAACTTCCAAGACAATGTTGAATAGAAATGGAGAAAGTGGACAGCCTTGTCTCATTCCTGATCTTAGGGGGAAAGCTTTCAGGTTTTGTCCGTTAAGTATGATGTTGGCTTCAGGTTTCTCATAGATGGCCTTTATGATGTTGAGGTATGCTCCCTCTATTCCCATTTTGCTGAGGGTTTTTATCATAAATGGTTGCTGCACTTTATCAAATGCTTTTTCAGCATCTATTGATATGATCATATGGTTTTTATCTTTCAATTTGTTGATGTGGTGTATTACAT
>PVIW01014868.1:0-21802 GCA_004026585.1 Noctilio leporinus | reverse complement strand
GAAGGAAGCTGGCGGTGGGGCCCCGGGAAGGAGGTGGGGGAGTGCCAGGTTAACTGAGCCCGGCGCACCCTACTTCACCTTGCTGCTTTGCAAACTACTCCCAGAGGTACCGGTTGAAGGCTGGACTGCACACCTGAACAACCTGTCCTCTGCGGGGGTTTTCCCGAGACTTTTCTGAAAACGTTGAATTCCCAGGGAGTTGCAGTGGCCTTTATCCCTGTTGGACAGGCGCGCTGTCTCACCGCAGGTATCGCCCTCTGATTGAATCAAAAGTTCTGCAGAAGCCAAAACAGAGGCAAGGATCACCACCTGGTTCTGGTTCTAGCGCTTCTTCAGGAGGTATATAACCTGGGAAAAGACGTCCCATTTGGCAATATCTCACTATCTTTATCTGCAGCTTGAACAGGATAAAGCTTTTCATCTGACATCTGAGAAAGTATAAAGCATTTTACAGGATGATAAAGAGGGTAATCAAATATAAGAAGAAGTTTTAAAATACTGTGTAATGCACAGACTATCAAAGGGGAGTCAGGGAAGTCATTTGGCTGATCTTACAATCAGTTTTGCAGTTTCAGTTCCAGTCTTTTGATGAAGTTAGAAACAAATTTGCTGGATTTATGTATACTGCCAAAGTGATTTCTAGAGCCCAGTAGAAATTTTGAACAGAAAATCCAGATAATAGTCAGCCGACACATTTAATGACTAAAAAAAAGAGCAAGTTCCACATGTTGGCTTGTAGTTTTGAACATCCAATTCAATTCTGTTCTTGGGCAATATGTTTCTTCTTGATCATAATAATCAATTGTATAATGTAGAAATTAAACTCACACCTGAACAGGACAGGATATCTGTATTTTCTTGTCCGTACAGAAAGGGCACTTATTTATGGATCAAAAGTAAGCTCAGACTTACATGGTCTGTGGACAGAACCTATGTGTTTGCTGTATTGAAAAAATTGTTGAAGAACAGTTCCTTCTTTCAGAGCTTGGCACTTGTTTTGGTGAGCACATACTTTTGGCTCAATGACTCAAAGTTTTTTCAATGTTCTATTAGTATCCTAGTACTTGTTAACTGTCATTGATTCTGTTCTTCTTTTTGCTCCTGTGACCCTACAGGCACTGATCCTTTCTCTAGTCTGACATTTACTTATTGTTACTTATTTATACCTGCATATTCCACAGCGAATTTGAGGCATTGTACAGAAAATACATAAAATAACAACACAAAAATTTGGAAGTGAGGCAACGGGTATGATGTTAAAGAGAGGGAAATAGCGTAGTGTTTTATAAGCATAGGGTTTTATAGTGTTTTTGAGATCACAATCAAGAGAGGAGTATATTTTCCCCCCAGTACATACCACAACTTGAGAAGAGTTCACCTCGTAAGCCTTCATAAGGTGGAAGCTTTGAATTCCCAGTTCGAAATAAGGATAATGTCTTTCTGATAACCTTGCAAGCATGTTATTCTTGAAATACAATGTTTGATATGAGTTAAGCAACAGAAAGTTTGAGATCATAAGTTTCAAGAAGACCCTGGAGTGAAGATACTTCATGTTGCCAGTAATGGCAGATCCATATACTTTGTCCACTTAGGGGTAGACAGCATGAAAAAAGTCGAGGTTCTGCATGGTAGTTAAAAAATATCTGCTATAATCATTATTTTACCTGTACCACAATTGATGCAAAGAGGAAAGCATTTGATTTATACTACAAAAGAATCTTAAGGATTTTTAAATACTTACTGGTTGAGTTCCTTTTAATAAATTGGTGAAATCATAGCTGGTGGTTAAGTATTACATGGTTTGCAAGGAAATTCAAATTCAATTTTCCATAAGATAAACGTACAGTGTGTGGATTTAATTTTATATCCTAAATTAGGCACATACTTTCAGGGTTGACCATTACATAATAATAAAAAAGTGTAGCTAACAGGAGAGGGTTTTTGTCTTTTTGTCTTTTTGTTTTTTTTACAAACTACCCGATTTTAATTTGACAGGGTATAGAATAAGAATACATACTGCTTGATAGGCCCTTCATCCCCACCAAATCATCTTATTTTCTTCGTGTCTTCATAATACCTCATATGTAAATATATTCCAGCTTTATATAACAACCCGTAATGGTTTGTTCTGTGCTTTGCAGTGTTTTTCCCTTCTTTCAAAGTTTTTTAGTAAAATTCTCATTGTGATATGTGGCCTCTGGTTTCAACTTTAGCCAAGTCTGAATTTTTAAAAATTGGGGACATAAACATTTTTAACTTCTGGCCCAGTCTGGTGTGGCTCAGACCCTGGCTGATGTGGCTCAGTGGATTGAGCACCAGCCTGTGAACCCAAGGGTCACTGGTTCCATTCCCAGTCAGGGCACATACCCAGGTTGGAAGCCAGGTCTCCAGCTAGGACCTCAGCTGGAGGCAGGTGAAAGGCAACCATATTTTGATGTTTCTCTCCCATTCTTCCTCCCTTCCTCTCTAAAAAAATACAATAAAATTTCAAAAAATATTTTAACTTCCATATAGGTAAGGTTCACAATTTACTATGCAAGACAGAATGGCTATTTAAAACCCTCAAGTGTGGCAGAACAGAGCATAAGGACAATATGTTAATCTATGGAACATGCACGTTTAAACAGTGTAATCTTATGATGAATCTTCCAACGTAAGCTAGTCATAAAGTGTAACTCGATGTGATTGAATTGGTAGCTGTATACGTTTGTTAAATATAAATCAGTTAAATGTTGGAAGACATCTGCCATAATTACGATTTAGATTTTTAAATAGTTAACCCATTATTTCCTAATTAGGGTCAGTTTTCTATGAGGCAAAATCTACCTTCTCAGTACATATAAGAGAATTGTTTTTTCTGAGTAGCATTAAAATGTACTGTATCTCATTCAGAATCAGTATCCGATAATTAGGATGGGGCTTTTAAAAGGAAGAATTGAGGAAGGCCATGTACATCCCTTCTTGATCCAACTTGAATTGCTCATTTGGTATGTTAAAATGCTGTTTATGAGAATTGGTAGCAGGGTCCTTGTATTCAACTCACAAGTTGGTCCTGTCTACAAATACAATAACTAAGAAAAGATAGCATATTACAGATATGGTGTTCCTTATCAGTTTCCTCACACCATGAGTATAATGTTCAGAAGGGGTGCCTAACGGTTGCTTACACCTCTTATAGGCTAGTATTCTGGGAAACTAATGCAGAAGAGGCCATAGTACCTGGCTCTGGCCTTATCCTACAACCACACAACACTTCCAGAATTCTAATAAGCTCTTTTTTCCCTTGTCCCTTTAAGGCAAGGATGCTCATGTCTCCCCACTATTGCTAGTTTCAGGGTGCTTCACTATCCCTTGTTGGTTCCTTTAACCCTGTCCTCATTTTTATAAATAGTCCTCCCATGAGCTTCTCTTTCTGTGCTGTCTATTTCTTGCCAGAACCCTGATTGCTAAAGGAATCGGAAGTAACCTTAGAAAAGAAACCCTCACTTTCTGGGGTGCTATTACTCACATATCTGATGATTACATGTATAAACCATTTGTCGTGGAAAATGTAACTGGTATTTCCTAGCCTGGAGTGGCATCGCAGTTACTCCAATAATTATCAATAGTGGCATGTGATAGAATGCTGATGTTCAGCATAGCATTGGAAAGTCAACCTCTAGCACTTAGCTGCTTTGACAGTGATAATTACTAAAACTGGTATTATTTGCTCTAACTGCTTCTTTGAGAATGCATGGGAAAAAAAGAAAAAAAGCCTTGATTTCCAAACCTAAGGCATGAGTAGAAAATAAGGAAGCTTCTTTGACAGTTTGGAGGAAACCTGTATCTCTTATAGCTGTGGGCAGATATGGCTGAGGATCAAGCCCAGGGCCTGACTTGTTAAGACTACAGAGTTGCTATGTCAATCAAATGTGAGACCTAGATCTGTTATGCGAAGGTAAGAGCCTGTTAGAGAATCTGCTGCGTGAAATGGGGGAATTTTGGCAAATAAGAACCAGGCTGAGAACTTTCGATAAGAGTTAGGCTTCAGAGGTCAAGTTCCCAGTTCCCAGGTTTCTGCACCAAATATGTTCCAGGAGACACCCTGGGTCTTCTCACCAATGCAGTAAAGAATTACAGATCAGCAAGCCTTTTAGCATGCATGCAAAGTTTATTAATGAATGGGAGAGCAAAAACAAGGGTGGCCAAACACCAGGGTGGGAAGCTCACTCTGGGGTAGCCAGAGGGTTAAGAGTGCCCAGAGCATGGCTAGAGGCCCCATGGCTAAGAGTGCTAAGAGAGCGAGTCTTTTGTTCTGAGGATGTATATAGTTGGTAGGATGGGGATGAGAATATTACATTTTGATTGGTGAATGAAGGTGGTCCCGGCGTTCCTTGGAGCAGGGCGTGGTGTGACTACCTAAATTGAGGCATGTGTGAGGGTCTCTTAACCCAAATCCTTATCTTTTTGCTCCAGACTCTATTTGTTCGTTGTGCATGCATGGTGGGAAGTAGACAGTTGATTCAAGTTGTTTTTATGGGCTTTTACTTTGGGCACTGTAGACCCTCTCCTGCCTTTCTGGCCTTGGGATGAAAGCACAGGCTCAAGGTTTGCCTTTTCCCAGCGTGTGGAGATGATATACACAGACTTTCAAGGGCTCCCCACGACTCTGCACTATGTTACTCAGAATGCCTGGCGGCCTTACCAGACGAGGCTCAGGATTACTGGGTCATCGGGTGAGACATGTTTCCGTCTGCTTATAGCTTTCTGTAGTAAGTTCTTCATTAGATTGCCGTGGTGAGGGTCCTGCCTTCGTTTCCTTCTTTCTGCTCATTTTCCTATAACAGAAGAAGTACATAAACTGCCCAAAACATGCAACCTAGCAAGACTGAATCAAGAAGAAAGACAAAGCCTAAACAGATAAATAACAAGGAGATTGAAGTGGTAATAAAAATTCCCAACAAAAGACCAGAACCAGGTGGCTTCACAGCTGAATTCTACTAAACGTTTAAAGAGTAATGAATGCCAACCTTTTTACTACCCTCTTCCAGAAATAGAAATGGAGAAAATATTTCCAAACTCATTTTATGAGGCCAGCATTTCCCTGGTACCAGAACCACATAAAGAGACACAGGAAAACTATCAATATCTCTGATAAGCATAGATGCAAAAATCCTCAATAAAATACTCACCAAATGGCCTAAGCCAGGTGCCTCAGTTGATTGCTGCATCTTCCCCTACACCAAAAGGATGCTGGTTTGGTCCTCAGTCGGTGCATACCTACATTGCAGGTTGGAGCTGGATTGGGGCATGTACGGGAGGCAAGCTATCAGTATTTTTTTTCTATTTTCTCTCCTGCTCAAATCAATAAATACATCCCTAGGATACAAGTTTGACATATACAAATCAATGAACGTGATATACCACATCAATAGATGAAAAGATGAAATCACATGGTTCTCTCAGATGCAGAAAAAGCATTTGACAAAGATCAACACCCATGCAATAACATGAGTGTAAAAGGAAATTTACCACAAGCCCTCAGCTAACATCATCATCAATGGTATAAGGCAAGGATGTCCACTCTTGCCACTGCTATTCAACCTAAAATTGGGAGTATTAGCAGGAATAATCAGAGAAGAAAAGAAATAAAGGCAGCTAAGTCAGAAAAGAAGAAGTAAAATTATCCGTTTGCCGATGGCATGATCCTATATGTAGAAAACTAAAGACTGCGCACGCGCACACACAAAGACACACAAACCTATTAGAGCTAGTCAGTAAAGTTGCAGGATATAAAATCAACATACAAGCCCCGGCTTGTGGCACAGTGGATTGGTGCCAGCCTGCAAACCCAAAGGTCACTGGTTCAATTGCCAGCCAGGACACATAACCAGGTTGCAAGGCAGGTCTCCAGCCAGGTCCTTAGCTGGAGGCAGGGGAAAGGCAACCATACACTGAAGTTTCTCTCCCTTTCTTCTTCCCTGCTTTTCTCTCTGAAAAAGTAATGAATAAAATCTTGAAAACAAAAAACATACAGAAGTCTGTTGCATTTCTTTATACCAACATTGACCTACTCAAAAGGAAATCAAGAAATCAGTCCTATTTACAATAGCACCAAAAAGAATAAAATAACCAAGGAGGTAAAAATAATAGTATGTACACTAAAAACTATAAGACATTGATGGAAGAAGTTAAAGAAGACAAATAAGTGGAAAGATACTTTGTGTTCATGAATTCGGAGGATTAACATCATTAAAACGACCATAATACTGAAAGTGACATACATATTTAATGCAATCCCTATCAACATTCCAATGGTGGTTTTCACAAAAGTAGAAAAAGCAATTCTAAAATTGGTATAGGACCACAAAAGATCCCAGTTGGCCAAAGCAAACTTGAGAGAAAAAGAACTGAAGACTTGGGGGCATCACACTTTCTGATGCCAAATTACATTGTAAAGGTAGAGTGATTAAAATGGTATGGTACTGCTATAAACAGACACATAGATCAATGGAACAGAACAGAGAGCCCAGGAACAAACCAAAGCATGTTTAGTCAACTAATTTTTGACCAGGGCTTCAAGAACACACACTGTGGAAATTGTAGTCTCTTACTCAATGGTGCTGGGAAAACTAAATACACTGAGACAAAAGAATGATAGGTGGGTCCTATCACCACCACTCACAACAATCAACTCAATATGGATTAAAGACTTAAATATAAGGCCTGAAACTGTAAAACTTGCGGAAGGCAGCACAGGAAAAAGCTCTTTGACATTGGATTTGGCAATGGAAATAAAAGCAAAAAATAAATAGGACTCCATCCATAGTATGAATAGAGTTCATACTAGTATAGAGAAATCACAACTGAATTGTGGAGTGCCTCATTTTGCACCAGAGATTGTTTTAAACACTGTTTATTAATTACTTGATTATCACAACTACCCTACAACGAATGCTCCATTTTACAGATGAGAAAAGGCATAAAACTCACAGATCAGTTCCAAAACCTATTAAGTCCGTTCAGCCTAAGATAATTACCATCCATGAAAAACTCAAATAAAGTGCTTTGGAGGCTCTGAGGTTCTTGGGATGGAAAAAGAACTTATAGATAAGTCAGCTCTTGATTCAGGCTGACAATAGAAGTGTGACTTAAATAGGCAGAGAAACTACCTGCAATGCAGACTTTAATTTTGAACAGGTTGAGTCTGGAATGCTCCGGGGTAGCTAGATGAGAATGTTTAGCCTAGTGAACAAGATTCATACTTAGAAGAGAGATTGGCCAGGAAATACAGCCTGAGAGTTGATAAGTCTATTCCACAGTGGACGTTAAAGAGGATAAAGGAAGACCAAGGATGGGACCCAGGCTGATTGGCCCTTTGCCAAATAGGAGGAGGACCACAAGGGAGCCAGTGAAGGAAGTGAACAAGAAATAGGCAGAAGCAGTTGGAGAGTGAGCTTCTGGAGAAGGGTTGAAGAAGCTGGGCAGGGGTGTCAAATTCTGCAGGAAAGGAGATGGGTGGGAATGGGGTGTGAGAAAGGCTATTAGATGATGAGGAGAAAGCAATTTGACTTTTACAGTGAGTTAAAGCATTATAGCCAAGGTGGAGACCATACTTTTAAGAAGTTTGGTAATGGAGAGATGCAAAGAGGTAGATGGCTAAAGGATTTAGAGAAATGGCATGAGTTTCAGGGAACACGGTAGAAGACGGAGGTGAGGCAGGAGCTAATTGAGGAAGGTCCTTGAGGGGGTAGGAACGAGTGGGGTTCAGAGCAGCAATGACCTCCTTGTACTTTTATTCTCCAAATGAGCTCTGGAAATTCTCCACTGCATCCATGTATAAGGAAATGGTTAGTACCGTACCCCTCCCACCCATGCACCCAAAAAGAGAGAATGAGAAAATAAAGATTTTTGAATCAAAGGAAGAGCTTAATACTTGGGTGAGCTTTACTGAATCATATGTAAAACAGTCTGTAAAAGTGATAATCAAAATTTAAAAATAAGGAAAGTAAGAATATTGCTACTTTAAGGTCATGAGTGTTTGAGATGTCTGTAGGAATACTAAGGGAGCATTAACAATCATCGTTGCTCCTTTTCTAAATGAGGAACATCACCCGAAACAGTGACTTATTAATAGGAACAAAAGAAGACGTTTGTGCTAAATATGGGTTGGTTGTTTCAGGCCCAGTTTAATTTGTGATTACTCTGCAGATGTTTCTTTGAAAAATTCATAATGCCTGTAATTGATAAGGATATTCTTCATCGACTCTACCATACATGTTATCTTAGGCAGAAATAAATTGCATTTCCAAGCGGCTGCCCGCAGGGAGCGGCTTCATCTGTTCCTCGTCTTCGATTCATAGCAGCACTGCCGGCAGCAGTAAAACCCAAACTGCTGAGCTGGGAACCCAAGGCCCCTGGTAGGAGCCTCACAACCAGAGTTTCTGCCGGGCTCCTGCTTCTCTCCATGCAGCCCGCACGCCGCCGCCACGCACCTCCGCGGCTCCGCAGACAGCCTGTCCGGCCCCGGGCACGCCTCGCCCGCCCCACTGGGCCCTGCTCGCTCAGTCACAAGGCAGCTGTGGCAGAGCGGATGGTGCCCAGACCTGGCGTCGAGCATCTGCGCCTCCACTGTCCCCTTCCGAGGCCGGGCCAGATGTCATCCCCAAGGTCATTGGGTCTCCCTTTTCGGTGTGATTTTCTGAGAAAGAGGTGGAGGGGAGGAGGAGGAGGAGGAGGAGCAAGAAGAAGCAGGGGAAGAGGAAAAAGAAAGAAGAGGAAGGAGGAGGAGGAGAAAAAGAAAATAGGATAACCATAATAATCTCCCTGAAGAGTTATGAGAAGACTTGGTAAGTCATAGAAGCAGTTACAAAACGGACATTTTGTGAAAACACAAAATGCCTTGAAGGTGAGCAACTACCTGGGCCCATCTAAAACCACTAGCCCCTGGCTGTAAAAGTGGAGATAATAGAAGAACCTGCCTCACAGAAGACTGTGGACATTAAGCTCCTGCAGTGCCTGACAGGAAGAGGCGTTTACAGGTCATTTTCATGATTGCTGGAGAAAGGTCCAAGTGCTGACCTGACGAAATGGAAATGAAGGAGAAAAGGACAACTAAAGAGGGACACATCCTTCCCGGATCTCTTACTTACTGTAGATAAAGTCAGAGACCCGGGGAGGTACCTAAGCCAAATGAGGGCCACCAGTCAAGTGCCTCGGTCCACAATAAATGTCCTGGTTGCCGGGGGCAACGGAGGTCCCAGGCTCTGGCCTGTGGGCGCTGCACGGGAGCCGCAAGATGGCGCTGCACTCCCGGGTTCTGCGGGAAGATGCTGTTGCCTACCCGCATCTCCACTGGCCCCTCTCTGGCGTTCTGCACCTCTCTCTCCAGCCGGGGCTCCTCTTTCTAGGCTGCAGCGATGAAGCTGGTTGTGGGTGAGTCTCCCGCGGGCACTAGGAACCTGTACAGCGCTCAGGGGTAGCCGTCCTCGGAACCCCAGGGCACCCCTGTCTTGGCAGATCCTGCTCAGGCTCAGGCTCAGGCTCAGGCTCCCAGGACGGGAGAGAGGCGATGGGGCAGGATTCAGGGCTCAGGTCTCCCGTTCTATGCCACTGGAATAACTTGGTCCAGCTCACACTAGTAGCTGGTGACAAATCCTGAACTCCCATGCCAGTGCCATTTGCTTGCGACCAGAGCGCACACCCACATTTAGATTGTGCCCTTAATTTTACCTTTTCCCTTCTTAACTTTTCTTGGCGGGTTCGTTTCCTCCAACACTATGCCATGGCAAACTGGGGGATTTAACGGGCAAACAAGAAAGGGAGTGTTTATGAAGCTACGGTTGCATTAGGCCCAATGGGGCCTAGTTAAAATACTACCCCCCCCACCCCCACCCCCATCCCACCCCCCGTTAGAAAGCTGATGTAATCAGGTCACCTAAGCTTAAAGTAAGACATCGTCCAAGGAAGAGTGTTTCATAAAACCAGGACTTTCCTCGTCTCGTGTTTAGATAATCATTGCTATCTATCATGATGTTACTCTTAGTTTGGGATAGGTTCTTTTTTCCTTCTTACGTGAAGGAACTTTACAATTCTGGTAAATTTGGAGGAGTATTGTCAGTAAAACTGTTAACCACCCAAGAGACCTAAATGATTCACCTGTGTCCAAAGTCATCTAAATTAGCATATCCGTTCAACCCAAGTAATTAGGCACAGATACTTCTTCTGCTAATAATTTTTGGACTTTCACAGAGCTTTCCTTACAAAAACATTTCATTGAATCATCTTGTCCTGAGTGTGAGTTATAAAATATGTTCCTCTCCAGCACATTTACAAGTGGTAACAAGCTTGTGTGTTTATTCATTCTTTAGAGGAAGGAAAGGAAATGGCAGGCAATGCCTGTCTCTGCCTAATACACACTGGCTTGCAAACTTGGTAACTGATTATCGCTAGGTTTGAGGGTGTAGTTCACTAAGAGAACTCAAGTTCCCTGGAACTGAGGGCGGAAATTGCTATTTGCTCTTCTGAGAGGTGAATAGGGCATGTATCCTGGAGTTACACCACCTGCATTTGAATTCAGACTCTACAGTGATAGGCTCTGTGATCTACAGCATGTGGCATGACCCCCAAGCCTTAGATTTCTTACCTGCGAAAAGGAAATCATAATTTTACAAGAATCAACTTAGATTTTTATAGTTAAATCAATGTGTAGCTTTGGGGTGAGAGATACTATAGTTAAGATATGTATATATGTTTATACAAATATACATGAAAACATTCTTAAACCTACATTGTATGCTTGTTATAGTTATCCCTTTTGCAAATGTTTGTTGAATTTTTTCCTACCCTACACACATCCCTATTTCTACCATGAGAGATGCAAAGGTGGACTTTTGTTTTTATAATATGTGTATTGGATTTAGAGAGAGGGAGGAAGGGAAGACAGGGAGAGAGAGAGGCACATTGATTAGTTGCTTTCCTTACAGCTCTGATCTGATCAAATCTGAAACCTAGGAATGTATCCTGACTGAGAATGGGCCAGTAAACTTATGGGATGATGCTCCAACCAACTGAGCCACATCGGCCAGGGCCAAAGATGGAGGATTCTTAAGAGGAGTTTTGTCCCCAAGGAGCATAAAATGTATACCTAAATTAGAATACTATTAAATAGAAAATGACAAGTGCAAAAGAGATTCATATAAAGTGCTATAGAAATTCACAGATGGAGGATGCAATTTCCAGCTGAGTATTTGAGCTAGATCTTAAAGGGTTACCGAGGACTTGCACAGATAAATAAGAGATCTTAATTTTGTACTTTGTTTTTAGGTTGATCACCGGAAAGTGACTATTTTAAATGCAACGAAGAAGCTGAGATCTTTGTTAAGGTCACTGCTATAGCTGTCAAGAAACTGGTATCGTATTATCATCTCATGAGAGCCTTTTTTCCCCCTAGTCTTCCACTTATTTCCTCATCAAACATTAATTTAGCACCAGCTGTGTTCAAAGTATTTTAATAGATGAGCAGGGAAAATATTTACCCTGAGTTAAAAAGAAATCTATTTTTCTCTCAGTTTACTAGCATCTAAGCATTTTAACCAGTGTTGCTCAACTGAGGACTGTTGTCTGTTTTTCTATGCAGAACACTGAATTAAGACCTGTGCTATGAAGAAGGGCAAGCCAGCAAAGGAGAAGAGAGACTGGTGGTAATAGAGCTCAGCTAAGAGGTGAGCCAAATGGGCAAATGCTTGGGACCCCAACATGTAAGTATTTCTTAAGCTCTGAAAATACTGCATGTGTTACCAATGAACTTGGTTCTCTATAAGCAGTTTCTTATATAAACAGTGAAAGATGTTTATAACATGTTTTTAACCATGTCATTGAAGTAGGCCATGCTGTTCAATGAAAACAAAGAAATGGAATTTGTTTTGGTTACTAGTAACCAAAACATATTTAAAGAATTTCCTTTTGAAGTGTCATAGTCATTTCTCTCCTTGGTCCTGGATGATGTTTACACTGCTTCCCCAGCAGGGTCAGAATGGGGGAAGTCTCTCCATTTGATTTAAAAGTATTGAGTAAGAATCTAGTACATATCAAATATCTAAAAATATAGAAATATGGCTGTAAGGTAAATGAGTTTGTTGATAAGAATTCATCTCATTACTTTTTAATTATATTTTATGTAATTTATATAGTTGTACATGTATACCACAGAATTTTACTTTATACTTGAACTTAATTGAGTACGTAAAGAATACATACAACTTACAGTCTGTGCGTGTTGTACTGCACTGTGGTCTTGTGCAAATCTTTTCATCTGCTTTGGTTTTAGTTGTTTTTCTCCAGGAATGGAAAGGATCAAAATAATAATTGCATATATTGAAGTATTTGGAATATCTCCATGTAATAGCTGAGCTGTGAAATCTCTTAAATAGAGATCAATCCCTCCATTTTGTAAAGTACCAAATTTCTTTTTCTTTTTTTTTTTTTTTAAGATTTTATTTATTATTTTTAGAGAGAGGGGAGGGGAGAGAGGCAGAGATGGAGAGACACATCAATGTATGGTTGCCTTTCCCCTGCCTCCAGCAACAGACCTGGCTGGAGACCTGGCTTGCAACCTGGTTGTGTGTGCCCTGGCTGGGAATTGAACCAGCACAAATTTCATTATTATAAAAGCACCACATGTTTACTCAAGACAACTCAGAAAAAGACAGAAAAGCAAAAGGAAGGAAGTAAAAACCACGATGATCCCACCACTGTAAATAATTACATTACCTCTTTGATGAAAATTCTTCTATTTTCAGGATGTAGATGGTGCCTGTGTTGAATTTTATAAAAAAGTGATCATACTGTATCTATTGGGTTGGCCAAAAAGTTATGATGGCTCTAGTGATGCTTAGTTGCCTTTAAGTTCATTCGAAACAATTTTGTTAGATTGTATTATGAAAGCTGTCATATCAGCGTGCATTTTAAGAAACTTATTACAATTGGTGAGTGTGTGTGCAACCATTTTAATATTGAAGATATAAGAAAATATGCAACATTTTGGGTAATTTATGCTTTACTATCCAAGAAAGATAAAAATGCAACTGAAACTCCAAAAAGATTTGTTCAGTGTATGGAGAAGGTTCTGTGATCGAATGTGGTTTGCAAAGTTTCTTGGTACTATTCACATTTTGGCCTGATGATTCTTTGCTGTGGGGCTCTCTTGCATTGGGCAATGATTAGCAGCACCCCTGGCCCCTACTTGCTAGAAGCCAGTAGCAGGAGCTATAGTCAGTATCCTCAAACATCCAAATCAAGTTTTTGATAAAAATGAAAAAATGTGTCCCATTTTATAGAAAAAAATTGAATGGACTTTTTTGCCAATCCAGTCCAATTACATAACCTGCTTTTTATTATTCATAAAATTGGGTGGTATTTTATCATTTTGTATAGTAACTATAGCCAGTGGACCATTTAGTTAAAAGATGATTAACTGCCCTGGCTGGTGGCTCAGTGAATAGGCACTAGCCTGCAAACTCAAAGGCTGCTGGTTTGATTCCCAGCAGGTTGCAAGCCAGGTTTCCAGCCAGGTCTGTAGCTGGAGGCAGGTGAAAGGCATCCATATATTGATCTCTCATCTCTCTCTCCCTTTCTGCCTCCTTCCCTTCCCCTCTCTCTAAAAAATAATAAATAAAAATCTTAAAACTAAATAAATAAATAAAATAAAATAAGATTATTTACCTGCTTTTCCACTAACATAGTTTTCAATGTTTTTCAAATAGTTGCACTCCAAAATGATAAATCAATGATAATAACAACAGGCCCACCTGACATTTTGTTGGCTTTGTCACTACATATAATAGCAACATTGTTCTTTTGATACCTAAGCATATTATACACACACACACACACACACACACACACACACACTAAAAGTTATATAATTTATATATATAACTAAGATTTATATTATTATATATAAAACTAAAATTTCTACAATTTAGTGTCTGAATAGACTAAAAGATATATAGAATCAGCCCATTCCAAGTTGATATTTATCCAATTAAGTTAGGTAGCTTGACTGGCCTAAACCATCATTCTCCTTTCTGTCTCTGTGGGTTTAGCTACTATAGGTACCTCATACAAGTGGGATTACAGAATATTTGTTCTTTTGTGACTGGCTTCTTTCACTTGGCATAATGTCTTGAAGGTTCATCCACATTGTAGCATGTGTCATTTTCCATGCTTTTTTTTTTTTTTAAGGTAGAATTTTTAAAAAAGATTTTATTCATTATTTTTCAGAGAGAAGAGCAGGGGGAGAGGAAGAAAGGGAGAGAAACATCAATGTACGGTTGCCTTTCACCTGCCTCCAGCTATGGACCTGGCTTGCAACCTGGTTATGTGCCTTCTTGACTAGGGAATCAAACCAGTGAACTTCAGGTTCACAGGCTGGCGCCAGTCCACTGAGCCACACCAGCTAGGGCCATGCTTTTAAAAAATATTCTATTGTATGCATGAGTTCTGTCCAGAAGGTATCTAGGCATGTAGTAGGCATCTTGGGACTTCACACAGTTCTCCTAATCACAGGCTGCTACCCCATCATATTTTCTTGAATCTCATCAATAGTCTGAAATCTCTTCCTGTTCAAAGGTAATTTCAGTTTGGGAAAAGCCAGAAGTGCCAGAGTGCCAAGTCTGAGGTATAGGGGGGCCAAGTCAACTGGGTGATTTGATGTTTTGCTAAAAAAAAATTCTCTGCACAAGACTTGATGCATGAGCAGGTGGTGAAGCTGCCAGTCACAAGTTGCCCAGCGCTGTGGGCCTTTGAAGGATCCAAGCAGTTTCCATAGAGGAATGTTCAAGCCTAACACAACATTTGACACAGATTTGTTGTTGTATTTAGTCATTTTGAATGGGGCAGCCATACAGTTATTTTAAATGCTCACTCAACAACCTCTACTGCCCTCACTGACTAGTACAGTAAAGTTGTCATTGTTCACATGTGCGCTGTCCAGTTGCTCTCCTTGGATGCCAGGTTACATCGATGTCATGCAAACCGTTCTCCTTACATTAGCAATGGCTGGGCTTTTTCCAGACAGACTTCCTATATACCATGTTTTAGTTCGTCATCTATTCATTCGCCTGTGAACCCTTGGGTTGTTTTCTTTTGGCTATTGTAGATAATGCTGTTACAAACGCGTGTACAAATGTCAATTTGAGTGGCTGCTTCAAATTCTTTGGGTATGTATGCTGAAAGGAATTACTGGCTAGTATGGTGATATGGTAATTTTACATTAAAAATTTTGAGAAACTGCCATACTATTTCTTAACATTAGTTGTACTTTTTTTTTTACATTCCCACCCACAGAGCACAATGGTTTCAGTTTCTCCATACGAATGGAATGTCAACACTTCAATTTTTGTTTTGTAAATAATTGCGTCTTGATGGGTGTGAAGTGGTATCTCATTGTGGTTTTGATTTGCATTTCCTTAATGATTAGTGATGTTTAGCATCTTTTCGTGTGCCTATTGGCTGTTGGTGTATCTTCTTTGGAGAAATGTTCATTCAGGTCCTTTACCACCTTTGAATGAAGTTGTTTGTTTTATTATTATTGGGTTTAGGAATTCTTTATACATTCTGGATGTTAACCCCTTATCAGATATATAATTTGAAAATATTTTGTCCTATTCCGTTGGTTGCTTTTCACTCTGTTCCTAGAGATTTTTGAGGTACAAAGTTTTAATCTTTTGATGCAGTCCAGTTTATTTTTGTATCTGTTGCCTGTGCTTCTTGTTCATATTCAAGAATCATAGCCAAATCCAGTGTCACAAACTTTCCTCTTATGTTTTAATATGAGTTTTATAGTTAAATATTGTATATGATGTAATGTAAGGCCCAATTTCATTTTCCCATCTGCCGGAAGAATTGGCTGAGGCTCACACAGCACAGTTCCTCCACAGGAACTGTCCTTGACAAAGAGAAAGGCTTCGCTCCGGGTTACTTTCCCTTCCCAGGTTGCTGATGGGTCACTGGAAGGGGAAAAGGCTTGCCTTCCTTGACTCAATGCAGAACAACTGCAGAGTGTCGTCATCACAACTCTCAAGCTCATTCCCCGTTAACCTCCCCTTCTGCCCAGCCCTGCTTCCCTTATTTCCTCTGATTGTTCCTAACAACACTGCCCAATCCATTTTCTACACCAAATTTTACAATCTGTTTCCCAGGGAGACCAATCTAAAACAGCAGTCTGAACAAAATTTTTAAACCTCTTTTTAAGAATATTCTATTTATTTATTTTATGAGAGAGGGGAAGGAAGAGAGAAAGAGAAACGTTGATGCGTATGTAAGAGACACATTGCTAGGCATGTCCCCATCCTGGAACAAAAGCAGTGCCCTTTCATTTTTGTGGGGCAATGCCCAACCCAGTGAGCCACACCAGTCAGGGGAAGACACTTTTTCAGTCGATGTTTCATGTATTCACTTGTTGCCTTATAGATTCAAATCCACCTTCATAGTCTGCACTGTCATATGGCAGCTGGACTCTGTGCTTTGGTTTCCACATATGTGGGTGTGGATGTCTAAAGAAGTCTCATGGTAGAGATGACATGGAGGTGCTAGGCAGGAGGTGAGAAGTACTTAGAAAAGGCAGGAGTCAAGCCCAGGCTGGTGGCACAGTGGATAAGGTGCTGGCCTGCTAACCCAAAGGTCACTGGTTCAATTCCCAGCCAGGGCACATAACCAGGTTGCAGGCCAGGTCCATAGCTGGAGGCAGGTGAAAGGCAACCATACATTGATGTCTTTCTCCCTCTCTGCCCCTCTCCCCTTCTCTCTAAAAAATAATAAATAAATAAATATTAAAAAAAGAAAGAAAGAAAGAAAGAAAGAAAAGAAAAGGCAGGAAGGAGTCAGGTGCTGTCAGGCTTGCCCCAGTTTGAAGTTGCTCAGAGCCCGTAGAAAGCTGGTCACCTAGCAGTGGCTGGAATAAGGGAGATGATTGATGGATAAAACTGAGTGGGCCGAGAGGGTGAGGAAGAGGTGTCTGATACAGAAACATAATTAAGAGAAAGTTTCAAAGAGACAATTTTTTATGACTTGAAAAGTCAGTATCTATAATTGTGCTTTTTCTCAAATAACTCCAACATTTGCAGTTATTTCTAAGAATGTGTCAGAGATACTCACAAATTAAATCTTGAGATAATTCAAAACAAATGAAAATTACAAGGATGAATAATGAAATGAGTGTTTGAAGAAGAGAATATTTTATCTGAAAGAATTAATAAAATTCTGGGGTAGGTACTTCTTTTTTATTCAGTACCTAGGGAGTTGGGGTCTGGGATTGGAGTAGGAAAATTGTGCTGGAGGGTTTGTCCTCTGACAGGAACTGGTGGCAGGCAAGATAAGAGGTGGGAATGAGGTGTGGAAGGTGACCCAGGCTGATGTGGGGCGTGCAGTGGCTGCGGAGATCTGGGAAGGAGAAGAGAAAATCTTCAACCACTGCATGGGAAGACCTGGAAAATTTGAGAGGCAATCCAGCCTCCCAGCAGCAGCTACTGTGTGCAGATCACACACTGCCGTCCGTGCACACCACCTCCTTAGGTGGAGGCACACGGTGGCTTTAGTTTGCACGTTAGTGCAACTGAACTTACAAACCTCACCTGCTAAAGGAAAAACCCTTGCCGGGTGCAAATATAGTATCAAACCTGATAATTATAGGTAGTTTAGTTACTTAATGATGTTCAGTCATTACCTACTGATACCTTCTCTTCTCCATTTGGTATAAAAGTTTGAGAGCCACTGAAAATAGTCCAACGAACTTAACAGGAATTACCGTCATTGCTGGTTTTACTTGAGGTCACATTATTACCCCCTTCCTGGGAACCAGCTAGGGACAGCCTATTTTTGTAGACAAGGCCTCAGAGGCCTTGGGGTTCCTGAGGCAGACATGGAAGCTGCTTTTTAAAAGCAAATTAAATGATAGCAACAACCTACACCACAAACAAAAACAAAAATAAATCCATCTGGGTAAACCAGCTGGTCTAGATGAGGTTAAGAGGCCTGGGTTCCCATCACCCTGTGGGCAGGTCCCCAAGGCCTGTTTGCTATCTCTCGAATCCAGTGGGTGGGGCTGGGTATACTCCTTCAATCTCTGGGGTTGCAGTTGAATACCCCTCTTCACTGGGAAGTGGCCACAGCATGGCAGGTACTTAACAGGCCTGCCTATTTAGCCAGTCAGTAGGTATGTATGGAGGTCACTGTACCAGGTTTTGGAATAGATCTGGGGAGGGCACAACTGAACAAGGGGTTCAGCAAACATCTTCCTAGAGTTCATGTTACCAGAGAAACCCTGGGTCTTCTCACCAATGCAGTAAAGAATTACAGATCAGCAAGCCTTGTAGCATGCACCCAAAGTTTATTAATGAATGGGAAAGCAAAAACAAGAGTGGTCAAAGGCTGGGGGGTGGCAAGCTTGCTCTAAGGTGGCCAGAAGGCCAAGACTACCCAGAGCATGGCCAGCAGCCCATGGCCAGAGGCCAGGGCACATCCCCTCCCCCACTATGTGGCAAAAGGGCCAAGAGAGCTAAGGGCACTAAAAGAGTGTGTCCTTTGTTCTGAGGACATAAATATATAGTTGGTGTGATGGGGTGAAGAAGTTACATTCTGATTGGCAGATGAAAGTGGTGCTAGCTTTATTGGCGGGGTGGGGTGGTTTGACTGCCTAAACTTAGGCAAAAGGGGTGGGGGGGTCTGTTAGTCCAAACCCTTATCTTTCTCTAGACTCCATTTGTTCATTGTGCATGCATGATGGGATGGGAGGCAGGCAGTTAATCAAAGTTGTGTAACTGTGGATCCCCTCTCACCTTTCCAGCCTTGGGATGAAAACAGTCTCAAGGTTTTCCTTTTCCCAGCTAGTGGGGAGGGCATACACAGACTTTCAAGGGCTCTCCCCCCATGTCCTGCACTATCACAGTTTACCTGTTGTTCAGAATGCCTGACGGCCTTATCGGACCAGGCTCAGGGTTACTGGGTCATCAGATGAGACATGTCTCCCTCTGCTTCTAGCTTTCTGTGTTAAGTTCTTTATTAGATTGTAATGGTGAGGGTTCTGCCTTTGTTTCCCTTCTGGCTTCACATTTGCTATAACATCTAAGCCCTTTCAGCTCCAGGTTGAAAGCCTCTAACGGTTTTGCAGAGGTAGAGAGAGCCCTTGGCCACTCTTTCTTCCTAAGGTTATTGTACTAAAAAGTTAAAATAGGGCTAAAGGATTTGACACAATAATGCTTTTTACAGACATACAGAAGTGAAGCATGAATTACTTTTCACAAGATTACAAACATTCCTAGGACCCCACAGTCTGGGAGGGCTGGCTATGGGATGTAAGTTATAAAGTCTGACGAGTGATGAACATGCACGTGCTTGCGCACACACACACGCACACACAGATACACACACACACGTATCCTGAAGTATGACCCATTGTGAAGGCCCTTTGATAAAGTGACACCTGGGCCAAATGGTCTTCATGGCTGCCCTGTGCCAAGCCCTGCATCTGGTGTCTCCTAGATGCCAGGCATAGTGTCAGCTCCATGACATATGACTGCTATGCATACCAGGAACCAGCATTCCTGGGCCTAGGGATAGATAACAGAAGAAAATGAAGCTACAAGAACACAAGAGGCAGCTTTCTGAAGCCTGGAGGCATGGCAGACACTGTGTCTGTTTGGTATATAGTAAGCCCTCCAGAAATATTTATTGCATGAGATAAAGAAATATTCCTGGGTAAATGAACTAATTAAACTGATACAAATAAAAGTAATACTAATAACAGCTGACATTCATTCATCATTCACTGTGTATGCATTTCCATGATTTCAGCAAATTCTCACCACACCCCTGTTGGGTAAGAATGTTATTATCCCTATTTTACAGCAGAGAAAAATAGCTAAAAAGTTAAATAAATGACTTACCCAAGTTAAAACCAGTAGCACATGGCAGATCAAAAGCAATATAAAATACTGTTATATTAAAGTAAACATGGACTTTGCAATAGAATCCAAATTTGTATTTTTTTTTTTTTTTTTAATACAAGGGAACCTCAAAGAAACCCTTAACATTGTTTGTGGGGTAGGGGGAGGGGGGGTGGTTAGGCCATGCTTCCCAGAACATGAGGGGCATACCTTCTCTTCTCCATTTGGTATAAAAGTTTGAGAGCCACTGAAAATAGTCCAATGAACTTAACAGGAATTACCGTCATTGCTGCTTTTACTTGAGGTCACATTATTACCCCCTTCTTGGGAACCAATCCCACCCTCAACTCCAATAGATAATGACTGAACATCATTAAGTAACTACCTACCTATAATTACCAGGTTTGATACTATATTTGCACCCGGCAAGGGTTTTTCCTTTAGCAGGTGAGGTTTGTAAGTTCAGTTGCACTAACGTGCAAACTAAAGCCACCGTGTGCCTCCACCTAAGGAGGTGGTGTGCACGGACGGCAGTGTGTGATCTGCACACAGTAGTTGCTGCTGGGAGGCTGGATTGCCTCTCAAATTTTCCAGGTCTCCCCATGCAGTGATTGAAGATTTTCTCTTCTCCTTCCCAGATCTCCGCAGCCACTGCACGCCCCACATCAGCCTGGGTCACCTTCCACACCTCATTCCCACCTCTTATCTTGCCTGCCACCAGTTCCTGTCAGAGGACAAACATCTTCCTAGAGTTCATGTTACCAGAGAAACCCTGGGTTCTCTCACCAATGCAGTAAAGAATTACAGATCAGCAAGCCTTGTAGCATGCACCCAAAGTTCATGGTTGGACTAGAAGCCTTGGAAGAACACTTTGCAAGTTGTCCTTCCTTAAAAGGTACATATCCTTTGCCTAGTGACTCTTCAAACGCTGTCACGTTTAAAATGACCGAGCGAGTAGAACAACAAATCTGTGTCAAATTTTGTGTTAGGCCATCTGTTCCACTTTGTGTATTCTTGGTGCCCTGGTCAAAAATCAGTTGACTAAACATGCTTGGTTTGTTTCTGGGCTCTCTATTCTGGTTCGTTGCTTTATGTGTCTGTTTATAACAGTACCATGCCATTTTAATCACTATACTTTTGTAATGTAACTTGACATCAGGGCATATGCTGCCTCCAACTCTTTGTTTCTTTTTCTCTCAAGTTTGCTTTGGCTATCCATTATCTTTTGTGGTCCCACACCAATTTTAGAATTGCTTTTTCTACTTTTATGAAAACCGCCATTGGAATGTTGATAGGGATTGCATTAAATATGTATGACACTTTCAGCATTATGGACATTTTATTTCATTAACAAATTTTTTAAAAATTTATTATTTTTAGGGAGAAGGGCAGGGAGGGAGGAAGAAAGGGAGAGAAACATCAGTGTATGGTTGCCTTTCACTAGGCTCCAGCTGGGACCTGGCTGGAGACCTGGCTTACACCTGGTAATGTGCCCTGACTGGGAATCGAACCAGTGACCTTTGAGTTCACAGACCAGTGCCAATCCACTGAGTCTCACCAGCCAGGGTGGCTTCCCCTTTCATGGCCAGGCGAACATGCTGGGGGCAGCCAGGTGGGAAAGTGGCACCTCACCTCTGAAGTGTGCACATTCCCGAACCCCAGGTGCTACCGCAGGCCACGGGGTCCCTCAATACAGTGTCCTGACACCCAGCTGCAGGACTCCTTCCCTCCCATGCCTAGTGGCGACTTCATCCTCTAGTCACCAGACAGTGGAAAATAGCTCTGATTACAGAACACCCATTTCCTGCCAAGTACTTTCCAGGTAGTCGACACTTACCCGTCCTCACAGTCCACACTCCTAGCCCTGTGACTCAGGTGAG
>PVIW01014867.1:0-21809 GCA_004026585.1 Noctilio leporinus | reverse complement strand
ACTTAGATTGAGGACTGGGAATGCGTTATAGCCACAGAGTGAATAGACTTTAATTCGAGAGTAGGGGAGGGTCTTGGATATTTAGGTGGATTGAGGTATGAGGGGGGTTAAGAATATGTGAGGAGTAACTTTTGCAAAGGATATGTTGAGGCTTAATAGTTCATATTGCTCTTGGTATAATTCAGGTGCTTGAGATTGGCAGCAATCCCTTTCCTGAGGCTGCCTCTTTTTCTTGGTCAGGACTTTACAGTCTCTAGTCTATATTCTAGCCGGTCTTGGCGCGTGGCAGGGCCTCTGATTGTCGCAGTAGGGCTGATTTTGAGTGTCCGCCCCCAGGTAGGCTGGGCCTTCAGCAGCCTGGCTGGGTTTTAGGGCTGCCGGTGTTGTGGAGCCCGCAGGGTGCCCCCTCCCACTCCTGGTGGAGGTTCCTGCGTGTGATGAGCACCCAGAACTTCTGCAGGGCAGCCCGCAATTTCGCTGGTCCCTGTCACGACTGGCCCCACCCCTGCAGTTCCGGGAGGAGGCCAGTGTCAGTCAACACTGTCCGGGGTCCGCCTACACTGTCCCGCCCTCCCGGGGCGGGTACCACGCCCCCAAGCCAACCAGCTCTCCGAGGAGTCCTTTAAGCGGCCTCTGTGATGAGCCCCTCCCAGGCGTGGGCGGTGCGGCCTTTGTCTCCGGCAATGGCAGGTCAGTTACCCCCGCCACTAGTTCCTGGCTGGCCGGCTCGCTGCTTAGAGTTTCCCACAGAGCCTAGGGGCCTGTGTGGTTGCGCAGGGCTGGGCCTCCCCCCTCGCAGGGGCTTCTAGCTGCTTTTTCCCCGGTGGCCCAGCAGCTCCGTTTTCGGCCCTCTCGCTGCCCCTCTGGTGCATTTCCCGCTCCCCCGCTCTGGCTTCCCGCAGGACTCTTCTCCTCTGCCTCTAGCCCCACGCGGAGTCTCCTCTACCTGTTGCCGGGGTGAGTCTCTCACACAGTCCCTCCCCTACAAGAATTCAATTCCACGTTCCCTATGGCGTTCGCCCTTGCTGCCCGCACTTCTCTGTTGAGACTTCCAGTCACCAGCGAGCCCGGAACTGGCCCCAGTCAAACGTGCCCCTCTGGGCAGACAGAGCCGACCTCCGCCCCCGGCCAGTCGGTCGGTCGGGAACGCCTCACCTACTGTCCTGCTGGCCTCCTCTGCCTCTGGGCTCTGCTCCCCTGTGTCCAGATGCTGCCCGTTCCATTCTCTAGGGTCCTGAAGATGTCTCACGCTCCTTATCCTGTCCTCTAGCTGCTTTGGTACTCGAGAACACCATCAGCACTGCTCCCTACTCTGTCGCCATCTTCCCTCCTCTGTGCTTTATTTCTGATGGCCAACAGCTACTGATACTGACTTACTGTGCAGGTTCATGCCAAGATAGGATATTCTTTAGAATGAATCGTCTTCCATTTCTGTTCTCAATGCCAGCATGTGGTTCCTGTGAAATTTCTAAAGGTTATGTTTTGTTTTTATTTTCTATTTACTCTCAGGTTCCCACAAAACACTCATATTTGGCAAAAGTATTCCTTTTCAAGCATTCTTTTCCCCCTCATGAGTGATAACCATGCAGCAATGTGTTGGGCAATAATTCACCTTGTATTTCTTGTTTGTCTGCATTTTTTTGGGGGGGGGGCACTGATTGCCCATTATTCTAGTTATAGACTATCCCTTCAAGGGTGTCTGCATACAGAATAGTCTTGGAAGACAGATGTTGTGTCTCCCCCTGAAGCAAAAGGCAGGCATGCTTGCTGCTCACTGTGATAAAAATGTTTTCCCCTAACATACTTAGAACTTATTATAAGATACAGTACCTATTATAAGAGGAGCCCAAAACTCCTCTCCTAGTAACACAACCCACTGTCTGGATAGGTATCATCTTGCCCTCTTCATGTTGGGGCTTGGGAAACCAGTAGAAATGGCGATTTTCTGGCTGCAGTGATTGTTGTAAATAACAGATCCAGGAATCATATGTCTTTCACTGGTATCCATGAAACTCTCACAGACAGACTAACCTGTTAGAAAAGCAAGGTAGAAGCTCAGACCTTTTCCTAATTCTTGATGTTGTATTTCCTAAAGGAATTGTGCAGAGTTGTTAAAAGTGATAACGATGATGTATGGGAACAGATGAAAGAATAGGAAGAAGGTCTTCTGTCTTCACCATATGTCCTTCTACTGCAGACCTTGCTCTGAAACAATATGAAGTAATGTGAGAAATGGGGGCAAGGATGGAGAGGGGAGAGATGGTTGGTTCTAGGGAGAGTGGTCAAGGACGAGGCTGGGAAGGACATAGGAAAGACCCAGGGAAGTCCTAAGTGGATGCAGAAACAATAGAAGGACAGGTTACCAACCCGACCCTAATTAATCATGTGGCTAGACCACTTGTATCTTTTCTAATAAAGTCTTTTATTTATGAGACACTTATATACTGTTGATCAATTGTCTTCATCTTAAAAGGTATCATTTATTCATCTGGAACCTGAATAAATGACATCTTTTAGAGTAGGAGGAGTGTTTGGGAAATGAGTTAATTAAAGTATTTAAAAAACATATTAGGCCTGAGCTCTTTGGCACCTTGATTATAAGTAGTATAATTTTACGTAAGAGGTTTTTCCACCCTCCTTTAAAACTGCTAGTTGTACCCAATGACAAAGTAAGCCCTTAGTCAAGGTCCATGTTTAGACAACAGTGAATTCATGGGAGCCTACTTTTGCATGTTTTCTCAAGTTCAGGAACATTAGTTATTTTTTTCCATATCTGACAATCCATTTATTGTTCCCCTGGGCTCTGTAAGCTAGGGAGAAGGATTTTCTTTATGTTTATATCCAGGGAGGAAATTCTAAATTTTTCCTTTCTTCTTTCCTACACATAAATATATTTCTTGATTCTAATATTTGTGTAAAGAAAGTAAAGGAAGCTGACTCGGAAATAGACATAATCCAGGTATTTAAAAATATTCAGATCCTCTCCACACACCCACAGTTTACAAAGGAAAAATGTCACAGTATTGTACTAGCTACCTAAATTAAGAATAAATACTTGAAAAAAATAGCAACATCACCATTTATGGATGACTAATATTTTCAAGGTCTTGGGGAAAATACTCTGCTTTTTATTCTTTGATCACTTCAGGTTCATTTTGCTCCATTTTCTTACTTTGTTTTTCAAGTCCTGAGTTTTCACCTCCATAATAGTCTTTGAGCGTGATGATAAACAGAAGCCTGTTTAATTCTGTGGTTTTGCATTAGGGTGGCAGTTCCTGAAGAATCCTGTCACCTCTGTCAGCATGGAATTTTTGTTTCCAATTATAATGATTCTCTAAATAATTTGAAAGAACAATAATTAGACCTGGGTTTATATTTTACTTGCTGTGTGTGGTCTTCTTATCCTGTAGTCTCCTAATTTAATCAAGTTAAGTTATTTCTAAGCTTCTAATTTGTACTTTTTCTGTACTGAAATGCTGACATTTTATTGACCTAATTCTATAACATTTGCTATCACAGGCTTATCTAACTTGGACTTTTTTTTGGGGAGGGGGTGTCCTGTCATTTTCTTTGCACAGCTGGTGTTGTCTTCAGACCACCCATCTGGATTTAAGGTTTCTGATGTTCAGTTTCATAACAGTCTAGGAAACTGAAATGAACATTTAATTAATAGGGCACTTGATATTAAGTTTGCCTCATTATTTGCTTAATTCAAATATACTTAAATGAACCCTAAGATGACCTCCTACATACTCCAAGCAGCATTCAATATTTGATTATTTGACACTTGTCAGCAGGAGTCAGTCTGAGAAGAATTTCTGAGTCCATTGGTTGATAGGGTCCAATTTGTGAAAAAGTATATTTTAAGAATGTGTGGCATTGAGCAATAGCGGGAACACAAATAAAACTATACATTTGACTGTGGATAAAGTTATCTATGACCCTGTATGAATTGAAGTATATCAGTTTAGGCTTTCAAATAGTTTTATTCACACTTGGTAGCTGTTAGATATGGAAACAGTAATATATCATTTTGTGTCTGTCAAATAGGGACTATATATCCACTTTGCTCAATGGGTGGCTATCAAAAAATACAAATAAAAATAATGTAAATAAAACTTCCAAATAGATTTTGTACATTTCAATAAAAATTCATGAAAGTTATATATATATATATATATATACATATATATATATATATATATATCTCCACTGTGCCACCAGCCAGAGCCTGAAAGTGATATTTTAAATAACTTTATTGAGATTATAATTCACACTATTGGAAATATAAAATTCAGAGTCCTGGCTGGTGGCTCAGTGGATAGGTGCCAGCCTGTGAACCCAAAGGTGGCTAGTTCGATTCCCAGCCAGGGCACATAACCAGGTTGCAAGCCAAGTCTGCAGCCAGGTCCTTAGCAGGAGGGAAGGGCAACCATACATTTATGTTTCTCTCCCTCTCTGTCTCTCTTTCTTCCTTTCTCTCTGAAAATAATAAAATCTTTTTAAAAAGTATAAAATTCAGTAGTTCTCAGTATATTGACAAATGTGTGCAATAATCATTACAATATAATTTTAGACCATTTTTATCACCCTAAAAAGAAAATTTATAATCATAGCAATCATTCTCCATTCCTCTACACCAGCTAATTTCTATGTTGATGGGCTTGCTTATTCTGGATATTTTATATAAATGGAATTATACAATACATTATCTTTTGTGACTCACTTCTTTTACTTAATGTTTTTAAAATTCAGCTATATTGAATATATTTATTGTTGTGTGGTAAAGTATTATTATGGATATACCATAATTGTTTATTAGTGCACCTACAGATAGAAATGTGGATTTGTTCCAGTTTTTAGCTATTAAAAATAAAACCACTATGAACATTAGGGTGCATTTCCTATATATACAAACACATCTATTTCTTCTAAGTACTTACTTAGGAATTAAATGGCTAAATTATATGGTTGGTGGACATTCACCAATTTAAAAATGGCAACCCCACCAGTCGGGGTTGAGGAACTGGTCCCTCGTTCCTCTCTGTATATCCCTGGCCCTTCTGCTGGAGTCTGCCAATGAGCTAGCCTTGAAGCTAATCTTATTCCCAGAGCCCAGGAACACAATAGCCACCATAGCGACCCTGAGCAGACAGGGGTTGCCTTTAGGTATACTGCCTCTTTGTTCAAGTGTGCATAGAGCTTTCTTTGTTCCAAGGTGTATATAAGATATCCTTACTGTGAGCTATGCCCACTGTTGCTGTATGGGGTGGGACAAATCAAGAGGAACACCACCACTCTTGCTGCCCAGCCTGTGTGGTTCTAGGCCTACCACCTGCAATAAAGCATTTCAAATCTCCTCAAGGCTCCACATAAGTCTGTCACCAGATCAGAGGCCTGCTCACTATCAGAATCTACTGGTCCAAAAGCTCTAAGAGGACCTGCCTGACACCACCATATTCACAGATCTTACCCAAACTGAGGGAGAGATTATACAGGATTTATATCAGGGGGCAAGAATCTTAGAAATCATCTTAGAATTCTGTCTAACAGTCAAGATATATTATTCTTTTCGATACTTTAGTGAATTCTTGCTAAAATTTTGCTTAGAATTTAAGTATGTTTATGAGCTTTATTGAGCTATAATTTTTTCATGTTTCTTTCTTTAAGTATATTTTATTGATTTTGTTATTACAGTTGTCCCAGTTTTCCCTCCTTTGCCCTTCTCCACCCAGTACCCTCTATTCCCTCTGGCAATGGCCCCCCTTAGTTCATGTTCATGTGACATGCAAGTCAAGTTCTTTGGCTTTTCTATTTACTTTATTCTTCTTAACATCCCCCTGTCTATTCTATAATCTTCAATGTGTACTTCCTTTTTATTCTCTCACATCCAGACAATTTACCATTTAATTACTGCCTTCTAACTTGTAAGCCTCTCAAATCATATTTATACAAAGTTTTATTTCAAAATGCTTACATCAATTCATTTGTTTAAAGAATTACTTTTTAAATATCAATTGCAATATTACCAAACACATATACACATATATTTACACACACACACACACACACACACACACACACATATATTTACACATATTTAAAGTACATACTAGATTTTGAATAGTTAATACAAAAATTTTAAATATGTCTGCCCTAGCTGGTGGCACAGTGGATAAGGCACCAGCTTGCAAACCCAAAGTTTTCTGGTTCCATCCTCAGCCAGGGCACATAACCAGGTTGCAAGCCAGGTCTCAGCCAGGTGAAAGGCAACCATACATTGATGTCCCTCCCTCTCTTCCTCTCTCCCTTCCCCTCTCTATAAAAATAATAAAATTAAAAATAAATAAATAAAATATGTCAATGGTTTATATGATTATTACATGTTAAATGATATTATTTTAGATATATTGAAGTAAATTAAGCATTTTTTTCTTTAATACTTATTTTACTCTGGAATGCTGTTTTTGTGAAATATATCATGGAAATAGTGTATTGCAGGACTCACTTTTGTGAAAGCTGTCCTAGAGACAGTGTGAAACCCATAGTGAAAAATGAACTTGGTTTCTGAGTCAGATCCCACCCCTTCCCTCTATTAATATAACTAAACTTTATTTTAAGTTACTGGAACTACAACTTATTCTTTTTGGAGTTTTATATCTTAGATGGTAGATTGATTTTATTTTGGCTGTGCATGTGTTACTTCTTTCAATACCCTCTGTTTTTCCTCTAAATGTGTTTTACAAGTTGAAACCTTCAGTGATAATGGCACTTTCAGTGTTTAGCTGGTTCCCACAGAGTAGAAATTATATCTACAAATTTGAGGTAAAAATGTTTTAAAACCTAGGATTTAACTTTTTTTTGTAGAATAATCTAGCTATTTTTTGAACTTGTGGTTAACTTCTTATGTGGTTCTAAACTAATCACTGAACTATTTAAGAGTCTGTTGAGGTAGAGATTAGGTATGTTCGCATTTCAATAATAACGTTTAAGCCCTGACTGGTAGCACAGTGGATAAGGTGCCGGCCTGCAAATCCAAAGGTTGCAGGTTCGATTCCCCAGCCAGGGCACATAACAAGGTTGCAAAACAGGTCTCCAGTCAGGTCTGTGGCTGGAGGCAGGTGAAAAGCAACCATACATTGATGTTTCTCTCCCTCTCTGCCTCTCTCTCTTCCCCTCTTTCTAAAAATAATTAAATAAAATCTTAAAAAAAAAACCCAAAAAACAGAAGTTAAACATATTTAAAAAATAATAATAATAAAGTTTACTATAGCATTAATTCCTTTTCCCAAGCATTCCCAGTTTGGAGGCCTTCATTGCTAGAAATGTCTATTGCCACCATCTATTTGAAAGGAATCTCATCTAATTTGCATGCTAATATGAGAATATATATTGCCTATGTGCATGAATCATATAGTTTAGTAGTTTGTAACTTCCATCCCAAATTGGTCTTCATTCTCAGCCTCTTTTCTAACCTAAAGATTGACTAATTTCTCAACACACCAACTACCAGTTGGTTGCTATTTAAAACCTAAATTGCTAACAAAATCTATATGTTTTATGCTCACAGCCAAGCACACATTTTGTAACAGTGAATAAGAAAGATAATATCTATTCCATGTAATATGCACCCACATTTTTCTTACTTTTTTTCTTTTTCCTCAACTGCATTTGATTTTTCTAAGAGTTACTGCAAGTGACTTGATTTTCCTATCTTATGAAATAATTCCAACCTAAGAAAACTTATCCTGCAGTAATGCAGGTATAAGTAAAATATAAAATTATACATTATTTAGTAAAATCTACTTATAACAAGATTATTTTAAAGCATTCATAAGTTAAAGTTGTTCTTATTCATTCAGCAACCTATGTCTTTGGTGCATTTAATCCATTTACCTTTAAGGATATTATAGATAGGTACTTATTCATTATCCATTTTTCCCTTTGTACCTGTGTTTCTCTCTGTCTCTGTTTCTTTATCTTCTTAAAGCAGACCCATTAGCATCTCTTGCAATGTTGGTTTGATGGAGATGTATTTTTTTAACCTTATTTTGTCTGGAACACTCAGTTTTCATCTTACATTTTGAGTGAGAGCTTTTCTGGGTAGAGTAGTCTTGGTTGTAGGCCTTTGTTTTTCATTGCTTGGAGTATTTTTTACCATTCCCTCCTGACTTATAGTGTTTCTATGGAGAAATCAGCTGATAATCTTATTAGAGCCCCCTTGTATGTTATTAGCTGTTTCTCTCTTGCTGCTTTTAGGATTCTCTTTGTTTTTGAAATTTGTCATTTTAGTCATGATGTGTCTTGGAGTGGGCCTGTTTAAGTTCATCTTCCTTGGGACCCTCTGTGATCCCTGAACTTGCATGATTTTTTCCTCTCAAGTTAAGGATATTTTCTGTCATTACCTTTTCAAACAGGTTTTCTATCTCTTGCTTCACTTCTCCTTCTGGTATCCCTAACGATGCAGATATTATTGTATTTCAGGCTGTCCTGCAACTCTCTTAAATCCTGTACATTCTTTTTCAGTCTTTTTACATTTTGTTGCACTGTTTGGGAATTTTTTTCTGTGTTGCCCTCCAGCTCAGGAATCTGATACTCTGCTTCCTCTTGCCTGCTATTCCTTCTACTGTGTCCATTAATTCGGAAGGAAATTGTAGTTTTCATTTCCTCCTAGCTCTTATTGAAGATTTCTATGTCCTTTATAATGGTGTGGTAGTTCTTAGTATAAGCTCCTTGTAGTTTCCCTGGAGTTTTTGTATCTCCTGAAGTTGTTTGTAGTTTTCTTTGAACTTGCTTAGCTCATTGACCTTCTCTATAATCCTTATTTTGAATTCCATGTCTGATAGTTTGCTTGCCTCTATTTCATTTAGAAATAGAAATATTATTATTCTTTCTGGGGATTCTTCCTTTCCTTTTGATTGGGGTTGTTTCTTTTTCTCCCTATTTCAGGTGACTCTTCTTGTTTGTTTCTGCTTATTAGATTGGTTTGCTTTAACATCCTGTTGTCTTGGTGTGACCTTCTGTGGTGTAGAGGTGCACTTTCATTACTTCCTTGATCCACTCCTTCTGCCCCAGGCTGGGCCTAGTCAGCCTGTTGGAGATTACTAGAAATCCATTGCCTTTAGGTCTTTCTCCTTTTGTTGTTAATTCAATCAATCTGTAAATAGCTGTCAGTTTTAGGCACCTCTGGGTGAGACATTCAGTTGTTAATCCTGTCAACCTATGATCATTCCTGAGGTTAAGGCACTGCTGGGTGGGGTTGATTAATTCATGTGAGTCTGGATATGACTTTTCCTCAGGCTACCGCCATTTGGAGAAGAGTGGTCTGTCTCTTGTATCAGGGATAGGTCAACACTGGAACATCACGGGCTGCTCCCTCACTTCTTTCCCCATAAGCACTGCCTCAAACTCTCACCCAGCATCTCTAGTCCACTCTGACCTTTCTCTGTCAGAGTCCAGAGTAAGTAGGTGTCAATGTATTTACGTGTGTGGTTCCTTTAAGAACTGCATTTCTAGCTGACTCTTTAAGCCAGCTAAACCTGGTGGCTTTTGGTTTTTCACAGCTGGATGCTGTTTTAGTTTTACTCTCAGCTTTGTTGCTAATAAACTGGGACACCCAGCTGGGGGTTTAGAATCTACCCTTCTCAGGTGGAACACCTCCACTGCTGAGATGTTTCTCTTTGCCTTTAGCTGCCACCAATGGAAACCCTGTCAGCCCTCTTGCATTCCGTACTTCCTACCAGTCATGTGGTGATAAAATGTCCTCTTCTGTTCTGTCCGCAGTAATACTTCTTTCCAGTTGGTGTTCAGTTGGTTATTCCAGATGATTTCTTCCCAATTAAGTTGTAATTCCAGATTGGTCCTGGCAAGAGATTGGTGTAGCTCCACTTGCTCCTCTATCTTTGTTCTTCCTAATTGTCTTATAATATGTTTATCTTTTTTGTTATTAAGGTAATTGTAGCTTTGAAGAATTATTTGGAAAATACTAATTCCCCTTTTACTTTTCAGAAACACTTTCTATAAAAGTAGAATAATTTCTTAAACATTTGCTAGAATGTTAAGAAACTCCACTATCTGGATCTGGAGTTTCTCTTGTGTGATAGAAGATTCTTCAGTCTTGTGTTTGTGGGGGTGGGGGGTGGGGGTGGAGTGTGAGGTGGAAGAGATGAAGCAAGAGAAATAAAGAGGGCAAGGGAGAGAATGTGCATATACATATGCATGCTTTAGTAGATTGTATCTTTCAAGGGTTTTCTCATTTTATAAAATTTGTTGAGTTTTCTGGCACAAATCTGTACATAATGTTCACTTGTCATATTAACATATGTAGAAGTTGAAGTAATATCTTTTTTGCTTTTTTTCCTTGTTAAATTTGACTAATGGTATGTGAACTTCATTAATATTTCTCAAAGAAATTGCTTGTAGCTTTATTGATTTTATTGGCTGGTTTTCTCTTTCTAGTTCAATTTTCACTTTGACATTATTTCTAGTTCTTAGTTTGAGTACTAACTTTTGCTTTACTCTTCTAGGTTTTTAAGATAAAGGCTTAAGTTATTGATCCTTTTTCTATAAAGATTTTATGATTTTAAATTTTTGTCTAAATCTGTAGGATCTCACAGATTCTGATTTTTTAATTCTAATTTCCTTCAATTCAAAGTATTTTCTAATTTTGCATTTGATATCTTCTTCAACTGATAAGTTATTTAGAAATGTATTACTTTTCAAATATTTAAATGTTCCGCAAACATCTATTACTGATTTTTTAAATAACATTGTGCTTAGAGAAAGTATATCTTAATGACTTAAACCTTTGTAAGAGCATTGAATTGTGCCTTATAGCCCATAAGGTGATTTATCTTAGTAATGTTCTCTGTACATTCAAAAAGAATGTTTATGCTAATGTTGGGGGGATGTTCTACAAATGTCAATTAGATCAAATTGATTGATAATATTAAGTAAATGTCCAATATCTTTTATGTATTTGTTCTATCTATTATTAATAATATATTGAAATCTTTCAGTTTAATCTGGAATTTAACAATTTCTCATTGTATATCTAGGAATTTTTGCTTTATGTATTTTGAAATTCTGTTACTGTTTGCATAGATATTGAAGACTTGATTGCGATGTTCCTTGGTGTTGTTTTTTTTATATTTCATTTTTTACTGTTAGTTAAACTTTTAAACATGCAGGTGATAGTTTTCATAAAATTTAGAACAATTATAGCCATTACTTGTTCAAGCATTTTATTTCTCACTTCTCGCAATCTTCTCTCCTGTAGAGACTCCAGCTACGCGTATATTAGGCCACTTTAAGTTGTTCTGCAGGTTACTGATTTCTTTTTGTACTTCTTTCATTTTGGGTAGTTTTTAATGCTGTATATTTAAGATCACAAATCTTTTCATATGCAGTATCCAATCAGTTATTAATTTTATCTTAAAAAACTCAAGCATTGTCATTTTATTCTCTTGAAGTTTGAGTCAGATCATTTAAAAATATTTTCCTTGCTTCTTCACTTTTTAATGTGTGGAATGTATTTATTTATCCTAACTTTTCTAATATCCATTTCAATAGTCTTCTCTGCTAAGTCTAACACTAATATCAATTCTGAAGCATTTTAATTGATTTTATGTCTTCATTATGGGTAATTTTTCTTCTTTCTTTGCTGTTAAGGTAATTTGGCTTTCATACCAGGCATTACACAATCTATCTTACTGGCTGATAGATACTGCTTTGAAAATCTGTTAGGCAGGTCCAGAGAAAAATGTTTCATTTAAGACTAATTATTTCTTATTCCAGAGACAATGCCCTTCTGTGAATTTTATTCAATGCTTGTAAATCTTGAGGTTTACCTGCCTGACTGGTGGGACAAACATTATTTCTGGTCCTATGCTGGACAGTTATTAATCATTTCCATTGGTTCTTTATTCACTCTCAGGTAGCTTCCTTAACTGCATGTGGTGATCAAGCCAATACATTAAAGCAATTGGAAAATTACTCTCATGGACCATTATTCTTTGTGAACTGACATGGATATCCACTGTCTTCATAATTGTTTATTAATTTATTAATGTTTTATTTTAGATGACAGGGTAAATTACATTTGTGTTACTTCATTCTCTTTTTAAAAGCTGAATGTTCAATCCAGGTGTTAAATGGTCATACAAAATGGGAAGAAGATTACATTTATTCATTGTTCCTTGTGACTTGAAGAGCCTCCCTTTTAAAGTTGTACTTTCTATAGGTGTTTAGATTTTTTTATGGTTCTTTCAGGTTGACCAATCTTTACTGTACTAGAGGCAATCTATTAGTAGGTTCTCTCTCCCTCTCTTAAGAACATGATAAAATTACATCACTGTAAATGGAAAAGAAGCAGAAGAATTGATTGAAATCTGTTTCCATATTATTTTTTACCCATGGCCATACAGGTTGGAATAAAAATATTTGGACACAAAAACAGTTAAGGACTCAAATCAGTATACTTAAAATGTTCTCTTTAAATGATCCACTTCATAGAGAAAATACATTTCTTTTTATACTGCTTTTTTCAAGTTATAATTTAACTCAAACCAAAAATTTAAATTAAATTTAACTAACGTGTACAGTAATTACTTTTTTGTATAACACAGCATAGGGAATTATCTTTGAGACAAATTACTGAGAAATCAGCAAAGCTTTGTGTGTGTGTGTGTGTGTGTGTGACAATAAATATTAGAACTCTCCAAGTAGTGGAGCAACAATAAGAATTCAACTATGAAGTTATGATATAAGCATAACAAAAACATTATAAAAAATTCTTGGAGAAGATTATAGAATGCCTGTAGTCATAGGAACATTGCATAATTTGTGACTGTTAAGATGATGAAGGAACAAATCTAAAGCCATTTAAAATTGCACTTATATAACTGAGAGGGCTAAATACATAGGAGAGTTGTTTTGCGTATACATGTAGGCATAAATGAGCTTACTGACCATAATCCAATCTAATATTTCAATAAATATTAAAAATATTTATCTAAAGGTCAAATCCATTTTTCCATGTCACCTATATAAATTTTATCAGGAACTATATATCCCAACTGCTCATTATTGTTTTCTTTAGCCTCAAAATGTATTATATATGTATACACATTTTTTAAGTTTTTTAAAAAAGATTTTATTTATTATTTTTAGAAAGAGGGGTAGGGAGAGAGGCAGAGAGAGAGAGAGACATCAATGTATGGTTGCCTTTCACCTGCCTCCAGCTACGAATCTGTCTGGAGACTTGGCTTGCAACCTGGTTATGTGCCCTGGCTGGAGAATTGAACCAGCAACCTTTGGGTTCGAAAGCCAGCACCTTATCCATTTACCCTTAATATTAATACTTAATCCTAATTCAGTATTCTTCCAATTTAGGAAATTCCACTCAAATTTTATCATTAATAGCACTATTGAAAACAATGATTTATAATCTATTTAGGTAACAGTGACCATAACTTGGAGACTAATGATTATTAGCCATTTCCTATACAAGAAACATTATGTATAAGTAACATCTGGGTAGGGCTAAATGTAAATTACCCATTTTGGTCATTAATATGAAAATCACAGCACTAGGCATAGTGGTGCGGACAGATATAAGATAGGTTTATGATCTCCTAGAACTTCTCTTTTGGTTTAAGAAGCTAGGCAAAGTTACCTGAACATGTATGATGGATGCAGATAACAATGTAAGTGGACTATAAAGCATGATGGCAGTGATACATCTAGAGGTTCAAGAGTTAAGACTCTGAAATCACCTTGAAGTAATAAAAGGGCATGCAGGGAGCCTGGGAAGGAATCAACAATATGGTGGTCTTTGAAGAACAGCAAACAATGAACCTGAGGAAAGCAGTCCAGGTACTGATAGACTAAGGGGAGGGGTGGTGGGAGTGAGGGCACAAAGCTTGAGTTGTGTTAGGAAAGTAAACAAGGAGCCAAGTTTGCCTGACATCAAAGTTAGGAAAATAGTGACATGATAAGAGGTGAAGCTTGCAGGCAATGGGGCCAGGATGGGGAGGTCCTCAAAGCACAATGGAGGGTTTGAACTTGAATTTCTACCTGTGATGAGTTATGACAAAGTGCAAGTTGCCAAATTCTTTCTCCCCCCCAACCCCCTAATTCTTAATGCTTCATCAATCTCTAGATTGGAAGTCAAGATCTTTAAATTCTAGTACTTTGGAGAGCAGGGTTATATTATATAAAATGGAATTCTGATGAACAAGATGGCTGCTAGGTCAGCCATGGTTAGAGCATGTGCAGAGTCTGGTTCAAGAAAGAAACTACTTAGGCCTACCAGACATGCTGGTGACCTGAACAGACACATCTGTAGAGGTAGAGCACCTCAGGATAAGTCCATCAGGAATTCCTTGATGACTTATCAAGTTTCTCAATATATTTATCGAGGTACTCAGAATGGTAGAGTACACAGCCCTCAAGGGTATAAGTGGAGATCTCAGAAAGCTACAGAGACCACTGAGCTCCATACACCAACATGCTGTTCCACACCATGCTGGTCTCCCAACTGCCATGCCACTGGAGCCCCTGCCCCACTGGACTGAGAACTTCATTTGCTCAGCTGCTGACCCAGCTTTGTAAGATTCTGCCTTGCAAGACACTGACATCTCACCAGCCTACCATGCTATCCCCTAGACCCGTGGACTGACTCTGGGACTTGGGTTGGGTTTGTTATCTCCTAGTTCTGTTGTGTGATGTTAGCACTGATTATTTCTGATTATTATGATTATTAGGTTAGAATGAATTTGGATTGAATCTGCATTAATAAAAACTGAATGTGTAGCATAGTCACCTATGTTGGCTCTCTGTTACTCATCAGTACTGACGTTTCCTGTAGGACAGGTGGTCATATAGGTATCTCAGCATATTTGGTTCTTAAGGCCCAAACTAGATGACCTAAGTGGGAATCAAATGCTGGCTTATAGAAAATACTATATTGCAAAACATACATTCATGGCAAGTTCTATGCCTTTAAGATAGTTATTTAACTTTGCCAGTGTCTAGGTTACCCTGAAGCTCACTAAAGAAATTTATTTTCTTTACTTTTTTTTCACAACTTCATGTCCAACTTTTAAGGCTGGAACAGCTAGCAGTTGGGGGCATATTGAGGGTGGTGTGGAGTGTCCATGACTCCAAAGCTGCCTGGCTTGGGCACACAAACAAGCCTCAAATGTAAGGGAAGTTTGCAGTCTTAAAAATTCTAAGGAAGGAAGGGATTTTAATTAAGGGAATGAGAGAGCTACTGTGACTGGAACAACAGATTTATTACCTGAGAATGACTAGAAATAACGTGATACCTGCTGGGCATTCTACTTTAAAGGAGAAGAAAGGACTGATGAAGTGGGTCTTCATGGAACAGGTGCCAGAAGTAATCAAGTTTTCTCTATTTTGTGAGGTCTACTCTTTTGGAACACTGATTTTCTATCTTAAAAATACTGATAATCTATATCATAGATCCATAAACTCTTTCTGTGAAGGACCAGATAGGAAATATTTTAGGCTTTGTTGGACAAGAGCAAAATCAAGGATATGATGTAGGTACTTATATAATATGAAAGGACACATATTTGCACAATAAAAAATTTTTATTGATGAAATAAAAATACAATAATTAAGTATAATATCTTATAATACAGAACTACTTATGAGAACAAAAAATGTTTTAAGGGAAATTTTATTTTTTTAATTGGAATTATTATTACCTCTTATCAAATTGATAGCAATATTCATCCATATAAACCATGCTTAGTTTGCAGGCCATAAAGAGAAAGAGAGCCAGATTTGACCCAAAGGCCACAGACAACCTAGTTTTCTAAAGCTGGTTAAAATGTATTGTTTTTTCAAATTTATGAGAATGAAATAAATATAATGTGATAGTATTGTTGGTAGAAAATAAATTAAATTTGATGAAAGCAAGTGGGGAAATGCCTACCCTCACAAAGAAAAAGGAAAGGAGGTCTTTTATCCTCCTTAAGTATGATTCTATGATAATCATGAGTCAGAATAACTAGAAGAATCTCTTGAAACTAAATCAGATTCACCCTCAGCAATCACATAACAACATATCTCAATTATATATATATATAATTATATATATATTTATATATATATAATATATATATATAAATTATTTTTCTTTCTTTTTTAAAATATTTTATTTTTATTATTTCCAGAAAGGGGGAAAGGGAGAGAGGTAGAGAGGGAGAGAAACATCAGTGTATGGTTGTCTTTCACCTGCCTCCAGCTAAAGACCTGGCTGAAGACCTGGCTTGCAACTTGGTTATGTGCCCTAGCTGGGAATCGAATCAGTGACCTTTGGGTTCGCAGGCCAGCGCCTATCCATTGAGCCACCAGCCAGGGCCATATCTTAATTTTAAACATTAAAAATTTTTATTTAGGCCCTGGCTGGTGGCTCAGTAGATGGGCACCAGCCTGTGAACCCAAAGGTCATTGGTTCAATTCCCATTGAACCTTATATGTGGCAGGACATGAAAATAGTTGTCTAAAAGCTACAGTTATTAACAAAATAAATATTGACTCTAGGTTGCAAATTGTGTGTGTGTGTGTGTGTGTGTGCGCGCGCGCACACGCGCGCATGTGTGTATGTTGAAGAAGATAAAAATAGAGAAAAGTAAAAGAAAAAGAAAACAGAAAGAAAAGAGCCTAAATAACAACCATGTAATAAAGTGGGATGAGGAACTCTGGGGCATAAAACAGCTTTAAGCCATCATATACCATATGAAAGCTTTAGGCCATCATATACCATATTTAAAAATTATGCCAAAAATATTTTCTAGATACAATGGTCATGTACTGGTCAAGACCTTTAGACACTTCTGTATTTCATATTTATTAGCTTTATCAATATGTACAAAATGAGAATATTAGTATGAGAAGAACATTAGTGCTTTTATCATGATTAATTGTACATTGAATCGATGAGTTGTAAATTATTAACCATCCAAAATCATCAAGGCTTATAAAACAGTCACCATTAAATCTATTCATGTGAATACTTTTAACTGCTATTACTCTTCAATTTTGTATTGTACTTGTATCATCTGTTGTTAATTTTTTTCTGACTTGTCTTTCAGTGGTGTTAATACACAGCTCTGTTTAAGAATAAAAGCTCTAAATGAATGAAACCTATAAAACTGTCAGTAGAAACCCATTCTTGGTGAGGAAACACTTGCTATTTTAAACTGAAATCTCTTACTCTGTATAGTCAGGATCAGAAAAAAAGTGTTGTTGTGTATATTCACTTTACTTCTGTTACTGTTTAAACTTACTATATCTGAAGCCACTCTGTTATAATCCTTAAATCTTCAGCAAATATTTATTGGCACTTGCTGAGTCTGTAATCACTGTAGATGCTGTGAGGTTTTCATTTGGGAAAGTAATTCTTCATTCCACAATATTTCAGTCTTGATAAGATTTGCTATTATTTTTAGGTGATGAATGAATTAATTGGATATATATATGCATATATATATATGCATATATATATACCAAATTATATTTTCATAAACATATCAACTAAGAAAGTAATTATGTTCATTTTTCTTAAAAGATGAGAACTCTTTTATTTTCACCTACATTTGATTGCTTTCCAGCTATACTTGTCTGTTTATTTTAGCATCACATAGCACATTTCAAACTCCACATTTGTTTTCTTTTTATAAATGACTTATTTTTATTCTCTGGTGGGGTAATTTTGATATTTTTTTCTTTAAACTTTAAGTGACTTTAAAGAAAGAATTTAAAGAAATAAAGGACGTGTATCACAGGGTTTGAGCAATTTTAGGAAGCTAAAATATCAATGAGTTCAACTTATCAACCAATAAAGAAATTTTCTGCACCAGACCTTTAACTAACCACACCAATTGACAAATAGCTAATAAGGAAAAAAATATTCTATTTATATTCATTTATTTTTATTAGGAAGGTAGGTAGAGCAGAGAGAGGGACTGGTTGACTTAGAGTTGAATCTGTTGATTCTTCAAAATTTTGCATAAGCTTAGAATTTTAGGTTGTACACTCTTGATCTAGGTATTTGGATATTGCTGCAAATGCATAATATATCAATACTCACTTGCATGCTTTAAATAATAAAGTCATGTAAGCACTATGATCACTGGCATCCCTCTGAAAATAAAAAGGAAAAAATAATAATTAATAAAAACACTAATCATTCACCACAGAGTACCCACATTTTCCTAAATTATAAAATCACACCCACACAATAACAAATAGCAGTTAAATTAGAATATCTGGGAATGGGAGTCAGACATCAATTTTTTTTTTCAACAGACTTTATTTTTTAGAGTAGTTTTAGCACAACAAAACTGAGCAGATAATTTCCATATTACCCCTGCCCCAACACAGACACAGCCTCATCCCCCTCCAGAGTGGTACATTTGTCACAATGGATAAGCCTACAATATCATTTCATTATACCCCAAAGTCCCTAGGTGGTTTGATTGTATAGGAAATTGAGTATTACTGATCCAGCAATGAAATATGAACAAAGCCAATGGTGCACTGGTTTGTACCTGCATAGCTATTCTTGGCATTTGCAGCTCAAGTTCATGCTGCTTGATTAGGAATCTGATTAAGCAGTCAGCAGCCACATCATACTGTTAGGCATTTTGAGTATCACATCAGGATATGACTATGAAATCTACCTTGACAAAGAACATCCAGAAGCATGTTTTTATTATGAGAACATCCTTTTTATATAGACCTTTGCCTATTTTTGCATGTGCCTGAGTGGGTTCAGACATTATTTTTTAACCAGTAGTATTCACATGAAGAATCAAAGGTCCAGGACTGACTTTGTTGCTAATGTTTTAAATTATATTTGAAATTCTTCCCCAAAATAATCTTGTGTCAAAGTAAAGGTTAAAAGGAGATAAAGCAGGATAATAAGACTGTGGATAAATATTCCATTACTCTAATCATCCATAATGAGATGTCCACCATTCTTGCTAGAACTGATGACTGGAAGGTGCCTTCCTCACTGCACCTCCTTGGACAGATTTTTAGTCTGTTCAGGCTGATACAATATAAAACCAGAGATTGGGTGGCTTGTTAACAACAGAAATTTATTTCTCACAGTTCTGGAGGACTTAAGTTCAAGATCAAGGTGCTGGTAAATGCATTGTTGGGTGAGAGCTGCTTCATGGTTCTCAAAGAACCTTGTCTTCTTACTGTGCCCTCACATGTTGGAAGCAGGAAGGAAAGAACTCTCTGGAGCACATTTTATAAAAGCATTAACCCCATTCATGAAGACTCTAACCTCCTAACCAATCACCTTTGAAATCACCCAACCTCCTAATCTATTGCTTTAGAGGTTAGGGATTCAATACATGAGTGTAGGGGGTGGACACAGGTGTTCAGTGTAGAACAATAGGTAAAATCAGAGATTCAGGGAGAATTCTGAGCTGTCCATGACCCATAGAATATTAATCACTAATCCACAGTCATTTAATTCTGGAAGGTGACATATAAAAGATGGCAAATATTTTTATCCTTTTAAAAATCTATTTATAATTTTTTGTACTATGTATCATCTTCCCAAAATTCATTTTTAAGTAAAGTAGAATATAAATGCACAAACAATAACCCTGGTGAATATTTTATTTACTAGATTGGAAGTTGTTCTTTGGAATATTTAAGTTTTATTTTATTTTATGAGAGCTATGGAAATACACTATATGTGTAGACAATTAAGGGCCTGCCAAGTTGTGGCTGACCATTTAGCTACTTTCTTATGCCTCAGATATTTTACTTTAAAAATAGGAAATAATAATATTATCCCCATGCATTTATTCAGAAAATTAAATGAAAGATCATACAGGGAAATGCTCTTGAATTGAGAAATCTTTATTTTTTGGTTTAATAAATATCCTGCGCTAGACTATTTTCTAACTTCCTTATAACTCATCATGCATTAAGTACTTATATCAATCTTATGGGGTAGGCATTATTATCACTATTGTCTCTAATTTATACAAGCAAACTAAGAGTATTGCTCAAGGTCACAAACCCGTGTGGAGGAGGTAGGATTTGAACCGTTTGTCTATAGAGCTTAAGGTTTTTGTTGTTGTTGTTTTTGTTTGATTTTTTAAAGTGCTCTCTTATGCCACCTCCCAACAGCTTGGAAAAAAATTGTATAGGGGACCTGTGAAGAATGGATGAGAATGTTTTCTATATTTTGTTCCTAGAATCTCTACAAGGCTCATTCCTAAATTGATAGGGGAATCATTATTCTAGAGCTGGGGGTCCCACAGCTGTTGGCAATTCAGCTTTCATATAACCCTCTAGAAGTGACAGAAAGCAGCTGTTGGAAGCTGCTGAGTGAGCAGTTAACCCACTGTATAAGATAGGGTATCAGCAGGGTGACAAAGGCTTATGCTGTGTACCAGGCCAAGGCTGACAAGGGAGAGGGCAAGGACATCTCCACCCATTTGGAACTTCCTATCATGGGAAAGGTTTGGAAGTAATAATCGATTCCAAAACATGGAAGCATGTAGAGACATCTTGGTGTTTATAAAAATCACACTCAGGAGTGCATGTGCTCTCTTCAAATGGGGATTTAATTCAAAGCTGGTGATTAATGGGTATCTTAGAGTCCGTATATGTATAACAGTCATGTAAACTCTATATGGGGTGAACAAAACAGTCATTTATTTGAAGATACATTTTCTTTCTCAAACTTTCCAATGTTCTTTAAACATGTTGTTTATATAAAATTTATTTATAGCAGATTTTCACCCTCGCTCAATAATCAGTAAAGGGAGATATATGTAAACAGGAAATATCTCCCTTTAATTCCAGCTAACACCTTTGTTCTTTATACCAGCACATGTAAGTCTCTCTTTATGACATAACATCTGTGGCTGGAAGAATAGTTTCTTTGGCAGCAACAAGTATTATATTTTGAACTAAGCAAAAGGAAAGGTCAATAATGGATGAGAAAATTAATCTTATTCTAGACATTAAATATAATTCAGATGAAACTTACACACTTGCATACAAATTAACACAATGATTTAAAGCTTCCTAAATCATTCCTAGATGGCAACCTAAGTTGAGTTTGGACTGCATATCCACTCATGTAGATAATCTTACAAGCTTCTAGAAGCTTTATTCCATTCTTAATGGACATTCCAGCTTGTGAGAGGTTTGTACTTATGGCATTTAATATGGCCCTCTTCCATTCTGTTATTAACATTGCCAACATTTGCTATGAAGTTACAGCTCAATTAATTCTTATTTTAAAATAAACATCTTCCAAGTGACTTTACTTATGTGAATAAATTCAGTTTCTTTTTTTTTTTTTTTTCTTTGAGTAGTATATTTATTTCCTAGGGCTACTGTAATAAAACCCTGCAAACTGGGTTACTTCAAACAGTAAGAATTGATTCATAGTTCTGGAGGCCAGAAGTCCAAAATCTAGGTGTGTGTATGGTTGGTTCCTTCTGGAAGCTCTGAGTGAGAATCCACCTCTTTCAGCTTCTGGTGGCTGCTGGCAATCTTTAATGTTCCTTGGCTTGTAGACACATCACTCCATTCTCTGCCTCTATCTTTTGCATTGCCTTCTCTGTGTCTCTGTATGCCTTTTTCTCTCTTGTAAGGACGCTCCCATTGGAATTAGATCCCATCTGAATCCTGTATGATCTCATCTCAATTTATAATTACACCACTTTTTTTTTTTTTTAAATTTTATTGTTGTTGTATTACATCCATCCCCTTTTTGCTTCCCTCTGTCCCCC